>PVJC01046579.1:0-13246 GCA_004026665.1 Murina feae
AGAATGGGGGAAGGTCAAGGAGGAAAAAAGTGACATATGTACTACTCTTTGTAATATTTTAAGTAATAATAAAAAAGAAAAAGAAGTAAAAAAAAGAAAATATACCTTCAACAAAGGACAAGAGACCATCTAATCTAATAAAAGAGTAATATGCAGATTGACCCTCACTTCGAGACACCTAAGCCACACCCACCAACCAAGCCATGCCCACCATCTAGTCAGAGTGACTGTATGCAAATTAACCCAAATAAGATTGTGGCCAGCAGCCAAGGAGCTCGAACAAGCAGGAGACTTGCCCTAGCGATGCAGGAAGCTAAGGTTCCTGTCCACCTAGGCCGGCTGTGGCAACAAAGTTTCCACAACAAAGTTTCAATTATAGAAGATAAATAAACCCGAGACCTGCTTCCAGCCTTGGGCTTAAGGAAGCTTGGGTTGTCAGGGGCAACCTGACCAGGACTCCAGTTAAAGCAACAAAGTTTCAACTTTAGAAGTTAAATAAATCCCAGATACCAGTTTCCAGCCAGCCTCGCTGCAAACAGCCATCAGCCCCTCACCCAGGCTGGCCAGGAACCACAGTAGGGACCCAAACCCTGAAGGGTAGTGGCCAAACTGAAAATGGCTGTCAGCCCCTCAC
This sequence comes from Murina feae, assembly GCA_004026665.1. NCBI lineage: Eukaryota > Metazoa > Chordata > Mammalia > Chiroptera > Vespertilionidae > Murina > Murina feae. The sequence continues at coordinate 635 of PVJC01046579.1, forward strand.
CCAGGCTGGCCACACCCCCTGGGGTGAGGGTCCCACTGGGCGGCTTGGCCAGCCTGCAAACAGCCATCAACCCCTCACCCAGGCTGGCCAGGCACTCCAGCAGATGGACATCCCCAGAGGGGTCCCAGACTGCGAGAGGGCATAGGCCAGGCTGAGGAACCCCCCCTGAGTGCACAATTTTTTGTTCACCGGGCCTCTAGTATATAATAAAGGCTAAGAGCAGGCAAATTAAAACTTGTCTAGCAATCAATGCTTTGGTGTTTTATGCTATTTTAAAAATATTTATATGTTTATCATTTAACCCAGCAAACTTCCAAAGCTTTTAAATTACTAAAGACTTTAGAAAATTATGTACAGGCATATGAGGCTGGATAAAAGGCATGGGGTGAGGGAGCAGGCCCTGCAGCCTGTTCTAGGACTGCAGTTTCCAGGTGTCCATGCACTTGTATTTAAAACTGTCATATTTTTAAATTATACTAGACTACCAAATTACACCATACATAAAAATAACCTCAAAATGGATAAAGGAATTAAATGTAAAATGGGAAGTGATAAAAATCTTAGAAGAATCCACAGGCAGAAAAATATCAGACATATGTCCTAGCAATATCTTTACTGACACAGCTCCTAAGACAATGGAAACTAATGAGAAAATAAACAAATGGGACTACATCAAAACAAAAAGCTTCTGCACAGCAAAAGAAACCATCAACAAAACTATAAGAAAGCCCACTGCATGGGAGAACATATTTGCCAATTTTATCTTTGATAAGGCTCTAATCTCCAAAATTTATAGGGAACTCATACATCTTAACAAAAGGAAGATATATAATCCAATAAAAAAAATGAGCAAAGGACCTAAATAGACACTTTTCAAAAGTGGACATACAGAAGGCCAAGAGACATATGAAAACATGCTCAAAGTCACTAATCATCTGAGAGATGCAAATCAAAACAACAATGAGGTACCATCTCACACCTATAAGAATGGCTATCATCAACAAATCAACAAACGACAAGTGCTGGAGAGGACACAGAGAAAAAGGAATCCTTGTGTACTGCTGGTGGGACTGCAAACTGGTGCAGCCACTGTGGTATTTCTGGAAAATTAAAAATGGAACTCCATTTGACCCAGAAATCCCACATCTATGAATATGTCCTTAAGAATCAGAAACACCAATCAGAAAAGATATATGCACCCCTATGTTCATAGCAGCACAATTTACAATAGCTAAGATTTGGAAACAGCCTAAATGCCCATCAGCAGATAAGTGGATTATAAAACAGTGTTACATCTATACAGTGGAATACTACACTTCTGTAAAAAAGTAAGAACTCTTACCATTCAAAACAGCATGGAAGGATCTGGAGAGCACATTGCTAAGTGAAATAACTCAGTCAGAGAAAGATAAATATCACATGACCTCACTCATTTCTAAAATGTAATGAACAACATGAACTGATGAACAAAAATAGATCCAAAGACAGGGAAGCATCAAACAGACCATCAAACCTCAGAAAAAAGACAGGGAAGGGTGGGGGTAGTTAAGATATCAACCAAAGGACTTGTATGCATATAAGCATAACCAATGGACATAGACACTAGGGGAGTGAGGGCATGTGCTTAAGGGAAAAGGGAAGGGCTGGAGAGAGGTCAATTGGGGGGAAAAGGAGACATATGTAATACTTTAAACAATAAAGAATTTTAAAAATAAATAAATTAATTAAAAAACTGCATATTTTTCCATAGAGATCACATGCTAACATTTGAGTGATAATGAGTTCAGCTTCTGATAGCAGCAGGATTGTTAATTGGATGTTTTCTGTTTTGCAACAAGTTGCAAACAAGTTGTTTTCTGGAAAGGAGTTGCAGGGAAGGCACTGAGGTGAGAAAAGTTTTCAGAGCATGAAAGCAGTAAGAATTCTTACCTTGGGATCTAAAGGTTTGGTGAGGGGTCCCTTCACCATGTCATAGAGGGGTTTTGTGAGAAGGCTAAAGTTGGGAACCCAAAGGTGAAAGTAATAAGGAAGCCTGAAAAAGGAGAGTATTTCTTATCTAGAAGGGGGAAGAGTCATAGAGGAGCTGAGGTGTTTATGGTCCACAGTAATGGCTTGGCTTAGTGGGGTGAGAGTGAAACCGAGGTAGGTGATTGTGGTTTGGGACAACTGGGCTTTGTGAGAGGATGCATAGTAGCCCCAATCAGGCACAGAGGTAGAAAGAAAAGAGTGGATAAAAGTGGTGTCTAGTAATATGCATTATAGAGGTGAGGTGGCTAAATGGCTAAAGGCCCAGGCAGGGGTCTCAGGTTTGGGCAGGACTTGGCCTAGTGTTCTTCCTTGTTGCATTTGAAGCATGGACCTGGAGGAGGCTTAGCCCCTAACTTACCCTTAGTTGAAGGACCAGAACTTCATTTGGGGCTTGTGAGAGCAATGGCTAGGAGCTGGAAGGCTGCCTTCTGGGCCTCAGTCTTGGCCTGATCTTGCCTTTGTTTTTGAATTTGGGTCTCCTCATCTCTGTTATTAAAGACCTTAAAATCCAGGTTAACATGGTCTTTTTGAGAGGTTTGTGGGCTTGTGTCAATTTTTTGAAATTTGCGGCATATGTTGGGGGTTAATTGGGATATAAAATGGGTGTTCAGGAGGAGGGTTTCCTCTGGGGAGATGCAGTCTAAGGTGGTAAATTTCTGTAAGGCCTGTGTGAGGCAGGAAAGAAAGAGAGCTAGGCTTTTGTCAAGATCCTGAGTGATTTCATTAAGTTTGTTATAGTTGACCATCTTATGGGCAGCTTTTTTAGTCTGGCAATGAGACAGATGATTGTATGGCTATGGAGCTGGCACCCTGGAAAATTGACCTGTTAGGCCCATCTGGGATCAGTTCTAGGGACTGCATCAGCACCAACTGGATAGGATGCCATGTCCTATCTATGGAAGGCATCAGCATGGTCTTGAGCTACTAGCCAAATGTGCTCCTTCTCCTCTGGGGTGAGAGGGGAAAAGGATGACATAGAGGGCATATGGGACTGGGTCAGGTACTCAGATTCCTTAGTAAAGGTGGTGGAGTCAGTGGAAAAATACCCAAGATGCCTCTCTATCTGTGTGACATTGGACATAGAGAATGGGACATGGACTCAGACTATCCCCTCAGTTCCTGCTACCTTCCTCAGGGGTAGAATGGGCACAGGAATAAAACAGACTATTGAGAAGGGTGGTCTTCGAGTGGCCCGAGAGCAAGTGCTAGGTGGGGAAAGTCCATATTGTAGATCTTGTTCTTGAGATCTGGGTTCTCAGAGGCTGGGGGAGAAAGGGTTGCTGATTAGGAGGGTCTGAGTTTGCGGAATCTACTGCAGATGAAGAAAGAGGCACATAAGGGGGTGGAAGTTGGTGGTCTGCTGGGTCAAAAGTAGATTCAGAATCAGAAGTGTTAGGGGAATGCTGTTTTGTGTGAAGGAGAAGGATCTGAAGGGTAGAGCAGGACTGACAGAGGAAGGGTTGGGACTGAAGGGTAAAAAGGCTGGGACTTGGACTGTCTGACCATTTTCATTGCAGTAAAAGTAATTATCTAAACTGTGCAACATGTTAAAATTGAAAGTGCCATTTTCAGGCCATTGGAATTATTATCTAGTTTATATTGTGACCAAACAGTGTTACAAAAGAAAATTAGGTGCTTGAGCCTGATCTGCCCTGTGAGTGGCCCGTGAGAGAGGAAGGGTGAGTGACAGACCATAAATCCAAAGGTTGTTGCTTAGTGCAGGTGTCCCCACTGCTAAACAAATCACCACAAGAAATGAGGGGGTGATCTTCCTGACTAGCGGTTTCCAATCCAGAAGGACCCAAATACAAATGGCTTAGGAGTCTTAGGGCCTAGATCTAGGACTTTTGAGATGAGAAACTTTTGAGAAGTCAGTGAGAGAGAATGGGAAGAAGACTCACATGAGGGGAATTGTAGAATACCACTCACTTAGAGAAGATTGGCCAATGTGGAATGGAGGGTCAGCAATGGAGAAGGAGAGATTCCCCATCTGGGATCCTCCCTGGCTGGTTCAGGAGGGCCCATAAGGTAGGGAGGACTAATTGAGTCTAGCAATCGAATCACCCAGAGAGAAGTTAGAAGTAAGCCCAGGATGAGCTGCCAGCTGCCTATTGTTCTTCTACTAGCAAACTCAGGGTGATGGAACCCTTCCTCACAGAACCCTTCCAGGTTTCAGCACCAAATGTTAGCGTCACTGAAGGAGGAACTCACAAAGTCAAAGTGGTAAAGAATTATACATTTATTAGATCATCTGGACACCAGATGGACTGAGCCTCAAACTGGCGCCTGCTCCCAGGGATGAGGAGTCAGAGATTTTAAAGGAATCTAGGTGGGCTTTTTCTGGGTGGAACATTCTTTGGGCAGGTCTGGATCCTAGGAATGTCTGGAGGGGAAGGATAATGGTCTTAGCAAAATGGAATGTGGTCTAAGCAAAACGAAATGTCCACTGTGAAGTGCCCTAAAGGTAATTTCCCAGGGGAGAGAGTGTAGATTCAATTATTTGATCAGACTTAACATCTTGAGTAAATATGCTCGAAACCAAAGACAAGAAAAAAAATTATGAACATAGAAGAAAGTGACTCATAACTAAAAAGGAAACCAATTGGAGTAATAGCATAGTTCTCATCAAAAACATTGAGGATCAGAGGAGGAGTGTAACATATTTAAAACAATCAAAAAATTGTGATCCAACAACCCTATATGCAGCAAATGTATGTTACAAATATGAAGCTAAACACAACTTAGAGAATTTATAGCTAGTATACTGGCCTTACAAAAAATAGTTTAAAAAATTCTTCAGACTAAAAGCAAGTGATCAAGAGGGTAAATATATTAAAAAAACTGGGGAAGAAGGTTACTGTGTGATTATGAAAGACAGCATAAATGCATATGACTTCTCTTTTCTTTTCTCAACTAATTTGAGTCAATTCTATAAAACAAAATGCATATAATATACTTTAAAAAGCAAAGCCTATAATATAATACATAGAAATATATTTGTAAATAATAGCACAAAGAAGATTGGCAGTAGCAACATTGTACTGGGCTAAGGAAATCACTCTGGTTATTTAAATTTATAGGAACAAATAAAACGATCCAATAATGATAAGTAAGAAGGTTAATATAACAAAGGCTATAAATATGTACTTATTCTTCTCTTAGTTTCTTTAAAAGACATAACCTATATAAAGTAATAAGTAAAATAGTGTAATGTAACATTTTAGGTATCATATGTTGAGAGAAATTTAAAAGATCTAAATAAATGAGAAAATCACCTCATATTTATAGATTGGAAGATTTAATTTTAAAATGGCAACATTCCCAAAATTAATCTGCATGTTCAATGCAATCCCAATCAGAATGCTAGCTGGCTTCTATGTAAAAAAGAAAAATTAATTCTAAAATTCATACAGAATTGCAGGTAACCTAAAATAGGCAAAACAATCTTGAATATAAAGAACAATTTTGGAGGACTTACATATCTTAATTTAAAAACCTACTACAAAGGAATAGTAATCAAGATAGTGTGATGCTGATATAAAGGTAGACACATAGATCAATGGAACAGAATTGAGAGTACAGAAATAAACTCCTGCACCTATGATGAACTGGTTTGAGAAAGAATACAAGATTGTTCAATGGGATAAAATACAGTATTTTCAACAAATGGTGATGGGTAATTGGATAGTCATATGAAAAGAATGAAGTGGAATGTTTTATCTCATACCACATAAAAAGTGAACTCAAAATAGATGAGAACTAAATGTAAGAGCTAAAATTACAAAAATTTTAGAAGAAAACATAGTGGTAAATCTTCTTGTCCTCAGATTTGGCAATAGATGCTTTGTTATGCCACCTAAAGACATAGGTAACAAAAAATAGACAAGTTGGACTTCAAAAATTAAAAATATGTGTGCTTCAAAAGACACTATAACAAAGTAAAAACTCAATCCTCAGAAAGAGAAAATATTTGAAAATCAGATATCAGGTAAGGAACTTGTATAAAGAATATATAAAGCACTTTTTTATAACTAAATAATAGAAATACAAATAACTCAAATATAATGGACAAAGTATCTAAACAGACATTTCTCCAAAGAAGGTACACCAACCAATAAGTACACGGAAAAAAGCTCAACATCATTAGTCATCAAAGAAATACAAATCAAAATAATAATAATCTACCACTTCCTACTCACTAATATAGCTATAATCAAAATATCTAATCTAATAAAAGAGTAATATGCAAATTAACCATCACTCCAAGACACCTAAGCCACACCCACCAGCCAAGTCACACCCACCAGCCAATCAGAGGGGCTGTATGCAAATTAACCCAGCCAAGATGGTGGCCAGCAGCCCAGAGCTAGAGCAAACAGGAGGCTTCCATTGTACTAGTGATGGAGTTGAAACTGCCTGCCTAGGCTGGCCTGGTCTCTGCTCAAGGCAACAATGTTTCAATTAGCCACAGAGCTGAAGCAAGCGGGAGGCTTCATTGCCTGACTAAGCCTCCACTCAAGGCAACAAAGTTTCAATTATAGAAGATAAATAAACCCCAGAAAACCGATTCCAGTCAGTCTCGCTGGGACATTGGGTCAATGGGAACTGTGGGCAGCCTGAAAACGGCCCTCATCCCTCACCCAGGCTGGCCACACCCCGTGGGGTGAGGGTCCCCACTTGGGGGCTTGGCCAGCCTGCAAGCAGCCATCAGCCCCTCACCCAGGCTGGCCAGGCATGCCAGCAGGTGGACATCACCCAAGGGGTCCCAGACTGTGAGAGAGCACAGGCTGGGCTGAGGGACAGCCCTGAGTGCACAAATTTTTGTGCACTGGGCCCCTAGTCAAATAATAAGTGTTGAAAAGGATGTAAAGAAATCCCCCCAACAATGCTGATAGTAATGGAGTAATTTTTAAAAATACTCTGGTAGTTTCTCAAGTGATTAAACTTAGAGTAACCATATGACCTAAAAATTCTACTCCTAGATATATTGCCCAGAATAAATAACAATATGTTCCCACAAAAACTTATACATAAATGTTCATAATAGCATTATTCCAATGGACAAAAAATGAGAACAATCCAAATATTTACCAATTAATGGATAAACAAAAGTGGTATAGCCATACAATGGTATCTAATCTAATAAAAGAGTAATATTAAAATTAACCATTTCTCCAGGATGCCTAAGCCATGCCCACAAGCCAAGCCACACCCACCAGCCAATCAGAGTGGCAATATGCAAAACAACCAATCCAAGATAGCCAACGGCAGCCACTGAGCAGGCGGAGGTGGGTGTGGTGGAGGTGGGTGTGGTGCCTGGCGGCTGTGGGTGCAGGGCAGGTGGTGGCTGCATGGGGCCTCTGTGTCCAATTGGCTGCCTCCCGGAGCTAAATAGCTGCCCTCGGCTTGCCAGGGGCGGGCACTTAGCCCTGTGCAAGCAAGTCAGAGGCAGCAGCTGCTTAGCACTGTATGTTCAGGTCAGAGGCCATAGCGCTAGCAGCTGTGAGTGAGAGTCAGAGGCAGCACCAGTGCCTGAGGGTTAGAGAGGCGGAGGAGCCATGCATGCGTGAGGGTCAGAGGCAAGGGTGCCCTATGTGTGTGCATGCAGGTCAGAGGCGATGGCTGCTTAGGGGTGTGCATACCTGGTCAGAGGCAGTGGCTATGCGGGTTTGCAATGTCCAATCTCTGACCGGACACGCATGGCGCTTAGCATGGGGACCCGGCCTGCAGGGCGCCTGGCACCCTCGTGGCTCTGAGCCCAGCCTCGGCTCTGGGCTGCTGAGGTTCCAAGTGCAGAGACCTGGCCTGCAGACAGCCGGGCACCCCAGCAGCTCCAAGCCTCAGAACCGTGGAGGCACTGAGGACACTGGAGCTACAGCAGAGATACAAATCTGCAGGAAACCTGTGGAAAGGGAGATAAACTATCTTAACTTTATCTCCCTTTCCACAAGGTGAGAAAACTGACCCTGATTTATTTAGTGATGTGGTCTACACCTTTCTACAACACAGCGTACATTATGACCACTCCTAGGAAGGTCTGGTCAGAATACTGTCTCCAGGTAATAACACTGTGGTAAATCATCTAAGAAAGGAAACAAGCTTTTCTTGGGTTTATTCTGAAGGTCAGAGAACATGCCACCCCAGCATATGATGTGTTGTTATATTGATCTTGAGCTGTAGATGCTTGAAAGACAGAAAATGCAAGGAAAGGCTTTCTCTAAAGACTCCTGATCTGCTTAAAATCAGACCCTCAATGGGAAAAGTGTCATCAGCCAGTGGAGACTGAGTCTTATCACAGGAGTCTACAACTTGACATCACACCCAAACTTTGTTACAATCTCTCCCATCCCCATTCATCTTTCCTAAAACTCATGTATTCTCTTCTAAGAGACCTAGATATCCCATCCTCTTTCCCTAGGAAGAAGGTATTTAAATCTGGATTCTAAGCCACCTTGGGGAGTTATTCATTTTTCCCTGGGATCTCCCACATATACACAAGGTACACATGTTAATGAACTTTTGTTTTTCTCTTGGTAATCTGTCTTTCATTACAAGGGCCTCTGCTAAGAACTCAGAAGGGTAGAGAAACACTATTTTTCCTCCTCCATAATTCTATCTTGGGAAATCAAGTCCTAGGCTGAATAGTGAGTTTGGCTCAAGTGCAAAGCAGTCCAGGCTGAGGGGAGGGAAGCTTCTAGGGGGAAATCAATGATATTGGCAGCAAAGTAGGACAGAGGGCACACATATGGTTGCTAGTGGGAGTTTAAAGTGGTTCAACATTTTTGGAGGAGGATTTGGCAAAGTTAATAGAAATGTTCAAGGTACATCCAAGAGTCTTCTTCTAGGAATCTCATCTGCTGAGATAAAGCACCAGTGCATAAGCCTTGGTCAGAATCCAGGATGCTACTGCGGGCTCCCCTTCCACAATAGGAAAACCTGCTAACAACCTGCATTTTTAAGACAAGGTGGCATCTATAAAAAAGTAATATGCTAATTACACTGAACATCTTCCAGATGACTTTCCGGATGTCCTTCCAGACAAAGCCATAGTGGCAGGGCTGAGGCAGAGGCAGTTACAGGTTATCAGGCAGGCAGAGAGCCGTTAGAGGGATCAGGCCAGCAGGCAGGTGAGTGGTTAGGAGCCAGCAGCCCTGAGGGTTCCCCAATTGGAGAGGGTGCAGACCAGGCTGAGGGACCCCCTCGAGTGCACAAATTTTTGTGCACCGGGCCCCTAGTATGTAATATTTGACCATGAAAAGGAATGAAGTACTATATGCAACAATATGGATGAACCTTGAAAACATTATTCTAAGTAAATGAAGCTAGTTACAAAAGACCACATAGTATATAATTACACAATTATGAAATTTCTAGAATACGAAAATCTATATAGAGAAAAAATAGACCTGTGGTTGCTTAGGGCTCGAAAGGATGAGGATGGCAGGAAAAGGCTAAAAGTTAAGGGTTTCTTTTTGAGGTAACAAAATTTTCTAAAATTGACTATGGTAACAGTGCACATGTTTGTGAATATACTAAAAAGGTCTGATTGTATACTTCTAAATGGTCAATTTTATGGTAAGTGAATTGTATCTTAATAAAACTTAGAAATCTACAAATAGTAAAATTATATTTTATTTCTTTATTGTAGAAGTATATCATTCAGTAGTGGCAATGATAACAAAAGAGGTTTAAGAGTATTTAAAACAAAATGTAGTTAAACTAAAAGAAACAAAAGAATACCTGCCTATCCTATCTAATATGCTAATTGACCCTCATGCCATCACAAAGATGGAGGTGCCCACAGCCAATAAGAAGGGAATATGCTAATTGACTGCCCCACCCTCAAAGATGGCAGTGCCTACAACTAATAAGGAGGGAATATGCTAATTGACTGCCCTTGCCCTCAAAGATGGTGGCACCCATAGCCACCATATGGCAGTTCAGTCTTCTCTGCCCACCAGAGCACTAGCCCCTCTGAAGCAGCTGCACATCTGCCTCCAGAGTCCCTCAGCTGCCCAGGGTTCAGGCAAGCCTTGGATGGTGGCTGTCCAGCCACCCATAGCCGCCTGAGGCTGAGGTAACCACGGCCAGCCAAGGCTTGCGTGATGGGGCATCACCTTCCTCTGATTGCTGGATCACCTTCTGCCCCTGAGGGCTCTCAGACTGTGAAAGGGGGCAGGTTGGGCTGAGGGACTCTCCCTCCAGTGTATGAATTTTCATGCACTGAGCCTCTAGTAAAAATATAAGTAATACAAAAATGAACAAAAAAAAACAACAAACTTGGTGGGTTGGGGCAGAATAAGAGGCAGGGATACAATTTTATAGCATAATTTGACTTTTTGATAGGGTCATTTTCCTGCAGCTTAGTTGAAACTGATTATTTACAATGGCCTTGTCAAAATGCTCCACATTGTGGAATTATTCTCTTTGTTACAATCAATTCATCTCCCAAATATTTTATCTGCTAATAGCTATTATTGCCACCTCCTAAGAATTCATGGTCAATTCTTTCATTTAGGTCATTACATCTACTTTTTTAAATTCTTGGTTCAGAAATATGATTTAAACTTCCACTGATTTTGTTGAGAAAAAGAGTTCATTATTTTACCCCTAAAACCTAATCATTTCTCTCCTCTTTACCCCCATTTCCTCCCCCCTCACCTGGGACAAAGACTCACATCCTGTTTGCTTTGAGGTTTCTTTTTTTTTCTTTCTCAGTCAATTTTATTATTCGGGGCACTCTGTCCATGATTCTTCCAGTCTGTTTCTCTCTCTAATGTGAATTTTACATATATTTTAAAATAAAATATAAAACGTTAATCTAATCTAATAAAATAATAATATGCAAAATAACCCTCATTCTGTTACACCCACAAGCCATGCCCACCATCCAATCAGGAGCAAATATGCAAATTAACTCAACTAAGATGGGGGGGCCATGGAGCTGGAGTTGCTCCTGAACTCTACTCAAGGCTACAAAGTTTCAATTATAGAAGATAAACAAATCCCAGATAGCTGCGGGGCTGGGACCTTAGATTGCCAGGGGCAACCCAGGCTTTGAGCGGGGGACCAAGGCAACAAAGTTTCAATTATAGAAGTTAAATAAATCCCAGTTACCTGCTTCCAGCCAGGCACCCCAGTAAAGACCTAAAATCTGAAGGGGCTGTGGGCAGCTGAAACAGCCCTCTGCCCCTCACCCAGGCTGGCCAGGCACCCCGCTAGGGACCCGAACCCTGAAAGGGCTGTGGGGAGCCTGAAAAGGCCATCAGCCCCTCACCCAGGCTGGCCAGGCATGCCAGCAGGTGAACATCTCCCGAGGGGTCCCAGACTGTGAGAAGGCACAGACCAGCCTGAGATACACCCCCCCCCCAAGTGCAGAAATTTTTGTGCACCAGGTCTCTAGTGTCTTTATAAAATAACCAGAAGCCTGGTACACTAAATTCGTGCACAGGAGGTGGTGGGGGGCGTCCCACAGCCTGACCTGCAGCCTCTCCAATATGGAGTTCTTGGGGCCTCTCGCAATCCAGGACCTCTGGCTCTTAACTGCTAACCTGCCTGCCTGCCCTAACCACTCTTCCTGCCTGCCTGATCCCCCTAACTGCCCTCCCCTGCCAGCCTGGTCACCCCTATTAACTTTCTTTTTTAATCTTATCCCCTTCTCGTACAATTGTATTTGACTTCTTTATTGGCTTCTTCCTCTCACACAATTTTTCTCTCTCCTTTATGTAACACTTTTCTTACTGACTCATCAGTTATAAACTTTTCTTTCCTCCTTATTTCCTACTTCTGTTCCATCATCCTTCTTCTCATTTTTCTACTACCCTCCTTCCCTTCCCACATTCCTTCTTTCCTTTATCTTTACCCCTGCCCTCTCTCCCCTTTTCCTTCCTTCCCACCTTAATTTTTTTCTTCACTTCCTCCCTCTGACCTGCTTTGCTCCCTCCCCCATTCCTCCCTTCTTCCAAATCTCCTTTTAAGCTCTACCAGCTCCCCCATTATAACTTTTCTTCCCTCCCTCTTTTTCTCTCATCCTACCTTTGCCATATATTCTTTCTCTACTTACTTCCACTATTTTAATACCTATCTATCTACCTACCTAATTATCCAATATCATTTATCTTTTTTTCTTTTCTGACTCCTACTTTTAAAATCTGTCCCCAGTACACAACTATACTTGATTTTCATTATAGCTCCTACAGTTCACTCATACATCCTCTTTCCTTCTTTAACTCTGCTGCCCACTGACTCTTTTATAAAGTTCTTCCCTCCCTCCTGTTCTGCCCCTACCCCACCTTGTTACTTCCCCCAAATTCTCTGGGGCTGCTGCTCCCTCTGCCCACCCACCCCCAGTCTCTCTGTCTCCTGGCTCCCCCAGGGGTTCACCCCAGCTCTAAAGGGATACCTTGGTCCCCTCACAGGAGATCCCTGCCCTCAGTAGTGGAGAAAATGGAGCCGGTGAGAGAGGAGGCCCAGGAGGGTGTGTGTGTGTGTGTGTGTGTGTGTGTGAGAGAGAGAGAGAGAGAGAGAGAGAGAGAGAGAGAGAGAGAGAGCAGCCCTCCTTTCCTCCTTAAAGCTTCCATGGGG
>PVJC01046580.1:0-13186 GCA_004026665.1 Murina feae
TCAATTTGGATATTACCCTTTTATTATATAGGATAGAGGCCTGTTGCATGGGGGGGGGGGCAGCTGGTTTGCCCTGAAGGGTGTCCCGGATCAGGGTGGGGGTCCTGCTGGGGTGCCTGGCCAGCCTAGGTGAGGGGCTGAGGGCCATTTTCAGTCTGGCCACATTCCTTTTGAGGGGGTGTGGTCCTGTTGGGGTGCATGGCCAGGTGGGGTGAGTGGCTGATGGCTTTTTCAGGTTGGCCACATCCCCTTCAGGGTGGGGATGTCCCCTGGGGTGGCTGGCCAGTCTGGGTGAGGGGCAGATGACTGTTTGCAGGTTGGCCACAGCTCCTTCAGGGTGGGGGTGTTCCCTGGGGTACCTGGCTAGCTTGGGTGAGAGGCTGATGGCTGTTTGCAGGCTGACCACAGCCCCTTCTGGGTGGGTTTCTCCTCCTGGGGTGCCTGGCCAGCCTGGGTAAGGGCTGATGGCTGTTTGCAGGCTGGCCAAGCTCCCCAGCAGGAACACTCACCCCATGAAGGTGGTACCATCCTGGTTGAGGGGTTGATGGCTGTTTGCAGGCTGGACACAGCCCCTAGTGAGGCTGGCTGGAAGCAGGTATCTGGGATTTATTTGTCTTCTATAATTGAAACTTTGTTGCCTTGAGTGGAGGCCACAGCTGGCCTAGGCAGGTGGGAACTTTAGTTTCCTCCATAGCCGGAGCAAGCAAGCCTTCTGTTTGCCCTAGCTCCGTGGCTGCTGGCGCCATTTTGGCTGGTTTAATTTTCATACAGTTGCTCTGATTGGCTAATGGGCATGGCTTGGCTGATGGGCATGGCTTATATGTAGTGGAGTGATACCTAATTTGCGTATTATTCTTTCATTAGATTAGATGTGGATATGGATGCTGCCAAATTGTGGCCATGGGAACGGCCATCTTTGTGACAGAGTGTTGCCTAATTTGCATATTACTCTTTTATTAGATAGGATATTTATAGACTTTGAAGGAAAAAATTTCAAGTGATGCTCTTAGAGCATTTTCTTTTTTTTTCAGAAAAAGAAGCATATAATGCATGTTAAGATGAAAAGTCTTTTGTGTATGATACCCATTTTTGGAAGCTCTTTAAAAGTTATAGAGAGTTTTGCAAATTTATATTCTATTGATAGGCATTGGCTTCAGATAAGGAGGCATTTTGATTGGAAATTCAGAAATGTAATTTTCTATATATTCCTTTCAACTTAGAAGTATTTCTCCTTTACTGTCATGCTTAAATCTTTACCCAATAATTTTATTTCAGTTTGGCAACAGCATGATTTAATCTCACATATAGAAACTATTGCAAGTGTGTGGATCTATGCTCCTAAATATATATCTCATTTAAAATTATCTTTTATCATAATTAAAAGATTTTGAAAAATGTTATCAAATTATCAAAATAAATCCCCCAATTGCATTAGGGTGCTGACCCATCTTCATGGGAGCGAAGAGAAACGTGTTCAGCACAGCGTTGAGTGAGGGATGATGTGGGCTCCGAACCCAAGAGGCTGCCTATTGATAGCCAAGGGAGAGGGAGACACGCGCCCCGCCAAGAGCTGCTGCCAGGCGGCTCCACGGGCACTTTAGTACTTGGATGCCAGCTTCCTCGTTCTCCTAGCGCATGAGAAGCGGAAGGAAGGTTTGCATGTGAGATGAAACAGTAACCCAAGATTTGGCGGAGCATTTAAAAAGGGAGATTTGTTGTATCAAGGGTTTCTTAAATGTCTGGCTATTTTTAATGCCTAAAAAAATGCCTATAAATGTCCTTTATCACTTGGAAAGTTAAAATAAGACAAATGCTACCACGCAGCAGTCATTAATAGGGAAGAGTTGTTTAATAGGGAAGAAAAGTTGGATATAAAATAAAAATTCACGTTTTGCAAGCAAAACAATTTTAAGACACTTGTAAGGGGTTATTTTGAATCACCCACACATTTTTTATCTGATGGCTGATTTTTTTATGAAGTTAATAAAGCTGAAAATGTAGATATTATATAATTGAATGAATGTTTGTTCTTTGTAATTGCCACAAATTATGTTTTAGAGCCCACATTAAAAAATCTCAAAAGCTTTCATCTTCAGGATACGAACGACTGGAGATGAAAGTCATACACATAATTTTCAGCAAAAGGCCAGAGCATTATTACAGTTACTGTTTCTATTATCTGCTGTAAATAGTTTCTTGCATATAAAATGATTTCTGACTTTCCATTCCAAACCCACAGGTACTTAGATAAGTGATACATGTAAAAACTTATCCTCATACAAAAAAAGAATATTAATAGCTTACTTTAGAAATGAACCTTAGTTCAGTTACTACCCAGAAAGGTGAGCTGCACTAATGGATAAGAAAGCTTAACCTAGTATAAATAGGTATGTCAGGAAGTAGAGTGAATCTTCAGGGTTCTAGAACAATGCTTTGTAGTATCAGAACAATCCTAAAGAGCAATGGCATCTGTTCCAATGCAAATCATGCCCAGGGCTGACAAATGAATGGTTTGTGTGCGTTCCCCTTGATTTGAAACATAAACTTGTAGACAATAAGGTTCATTTTCTTTGGTATGTTCATACTCTAATGATTGTGCCATAGTGCAAAGTTAAAACAAAGGACAAAACTGACCACTACAGCACTAACATGACTAACTTGAAGAGAATGTCAAGCTTGCTATCACACTTTTTACTGTTGAGCTCTCTTTCACATGGAAGAAAACCTGAAAATGAAAAAATACCGCCCCCCCGCCCCATCTTGGTTAGATAATTACCATGGGGATTCAATGTGAGGGCTGTTGTAGAAAGATGCCTCCTGCATGGAAAATAGGATAACTTGTTTCCTGTTCTTTGAGCTGCTAAAGGCTTTCAGAAAAATATGGAAGTAAACAGTGTGCACCAATAGAACCCTACACAGATATAATGGGAAATATGAATAATTTGCCCTTTAATCTATTTGTGGAATGAGTAAATCAAAAGAAAAACGTATACTTTATGGTTGCAACTCATTTGGAAGAGTTTGAGTCTGGAATTTTAAAAGGTTATGTATAACTATACTCCTCATCATGTATTTGCAGGGGTAGAGACCTAAGTTTTTATCTAATGTGTAAACTATTATCTTCAGATGCAAATCATCCCTTTGAGTTTTATTAAATTTGATCTGTATAAAATGGCACTTCTAGTGCTGGAAAAGTATGAAAACTTCAAATATAATGAAATATCAAACTCCAGAAAATTTTCAGGACCTATCAGTTTACACAGTAGGAAAATAATTCTACCCTAGACCAGCTATCTTAGATATTCCAAATATCTAGATAATAAGAAAGGAAAAAATATACAAGTTCTGAATGCTCTTGTTTGGGTGTTGAGATTCCAAGACATGCAATTTCTGTCCACAGAAAAGCTGGTTATGAGAAGAAAGGAGGCATACATGCCATCAAGCTGAAAGTGGGGTCCCCAGACTTAAGACCTTTAAAAGTAATACCAATGGTTAGTTGGAGGCAAGCATTACAAGAAACATAAAACTATTCACCTAGCAAGCCATGGATTAATAGGTCACTGTCAGAAACTCACTAAAAATGTTTTCCTGTAGTCCGTTGATTATTGTTTTAATGGAGAGTAAAGGGAAAATGATACTCAAAATGCCTTTGTAATCAACTTTGTTGGAGTGTCCCAGTGCATATTGCAGGTAAAAGCCTTGGAGAAATATGGAAATGCTTTCAGGAAACCTATATTTGTGTTCTAATGTTGAAGGACCCTCAACAAAGAGAACATTTGCTGATTTAAGCAAACCGCAAGTTGTTTCATCTGGGAAGGTACTGCCTGAGGCAGGGTGCCTTTTACTCAGATTGGCCAAATTTTTTGTACGTGCATAAAATTGAGAACAGCATGTCCTGATAAGCAGCAATGACTTTATTAAATGAAGGAGTTCTGTGTTAGACCGAACCTGTGATTATATTCTCCAAAAAATAAAAATGTGACTATGACTTTTATTAATGACTTGGCTTACTACCTATTTCTAATCTATAGAAATCAGTGTAAGTGTGCTCTCCTTATCTGTGACAGCTAATCATACAACTATAGTTAGCATTTCTCAGTTACTTTATTTGCCTTCACAGGAAGTGACAGTGAAAGAACAAAAAAACCATACATGCAACCACATATTAAAGTTAAGAGGATCACTAACTAATCTTATATTGAACAAATCACACATTCCGCACACACTCAGCTGCCTGGTCCCTAAAATTGTGAAGCAGGATTTCTTGGACCACTTCTCTAGGAAGTCACTTGAAAGAAGTGGGAATGGCCTTAATTCCTCACTGCACCCTAGTTAAAATTTTAAATTGGGCACACTTTTGAGTTGTTTTATCTAGAAGACTTCTCAGGTACATTTTTTTTAAAGGGTAGAGGAGGATGAAGGTGGGTGAGGTAAATGATAATGAATGGAGACTTGACTTGGAGTGGTGAACACATAATACAGTGTACAGATTTTGTGTTGTAAACTTGATCACCTGTAACCTGTATAATTTGTTAGCCAGTGTACCCCAATAATTCTATAAAAAGGAAAAAAGTATCTGATAGAATAGTCTCATTTGTAGCAAGCCCCAAAACAAAAAAATTCAAAAAATTAAGAGCATTAGAATCATACATGGAATTTAAGATTATCAATAAAAGTGAATTATAGATTGTAACATTCTATAAAAGTGGAAAACAAGTAATAATGAAAAGATCTGTACATTGGTTTAAAGGCTAATTCCAATAAATCAGGTCCTAATCTTAATCTCCTAAAGAGAATAACAGAAAGTCTATCAACACAAGCTCTTAATAATCAGATGGGAAATACATGGAGATGAATCTTGTCTCCTGAAGCAGGTAACCCCATTTTTTTTTACTTGTTTCAATCTCTGGTTAGAATGAATTCTGTGAACAGTGTGAAGCATTAAAGCAAGATGAACTTAATTTAATAAATATTTGTTGAGCACTTGCTATATGTCAGAGTCAAGGATAGAACTCTTTGGAGAAGCTAGAATTTACGCCAATAATTCTCAACATTGGAATATACTGGGAACCTTAAAAAACAGTGGTGCCTGGATCTCAGCCTAAGGGATCTAATTTGATTGGTCTGGACAGGGTCTGGGCACTGGACTTTTACAAAATTCCCCAAGCGACTCTACTATGCAGACAGGGTTTAGAGTCATTGGTGTAGAGGATGGTGCAGGAAGAGTAAAGGAAGAACTATCAAAGAGAAAAAGAAGTAGAGAGATGGCGTTAGTAATGCTAAAGGAGGGGCTTTCCAATAATAAGAATCTGTCAATAAGGTTGAAAATGACAGAAAGACTAATAATGTGCAGAGTAGAATGTTTCTGGTACTAATGACTGAGGAGATTAGGAAGGCCATTCTGATTCATTGGGGGCAGTCAAGGCAGATGCTGTGGGTTCAATGGACCAGGTGGGACAAAATCGATACAATGCAATGAGTATTGAATGTTCTTCCAAAGAGCTTGTCTGTGAAGGAAAGAGAGAGAGTCTGGAGATGAGAGCTGGGCAAACACAGATTAAAAAGTAGAAACTTTTTTTTTTTGCTTAAGAAATGTCAAGATCTAAATATTTTCTTTTGTGATCGTTGTTTTCAAAATGCAATTTCAAAGTTAATGCTCAATAAGCCTAAATATTTCAAATTAAAAGAGATTCAACTACCTCTAATTTATCTCAAATTTAAATAAAAACTTCAGTTGTAATCAGTAAATACAACTTTCATATTATTTTAAAGGAGACAAATGACATACTGAATATGACTATTTCTTTAGACTTGATAAAATATTTAAAATAGTCTTAATACTACAGTTTTACCAAATGCAATTCAAGCAAATCTCTGATTTTTCTCTAAGGAAGAATATTTTTGAAGCTGAATCATGAATTGCACATTGTACCCTGAGAAAATTACTGTTTCATGGCATTTGCATCAAACCCCATTATCTTGTGTTCTGTTGCCTAGTTACTGGAATTCTGAAGTTTAATGCATTTTAGATGGATATTTTAATTTCAAACAGAATTTCATACAGAAAGAGAAACAGTTGGATGCATCGATTTAAATTTCCAAAGAAAACATCTTTGTTTGCCAGGGCTCAGGCTTGCTAAGTTTTGGAGAAGGGTGCACTGATTTTCGATGGAGGACATTCAACATCAAATATCATACTAGTTTTTTTGGCTTGTATTTATTTTTCCTATGGGAATGAAGTGAGAAAATATTGTCTTTGTATTAAATGTTTAAGGCTTTAAATCTATGATTTAGGTCATGCTTCATTAGTACAAATCTGCTTATAACACACATGCATGCATCTTTATAGTACATTGACTCACCTGTTCCCATGCAAACACGTGTTGATTAAAATAATACTGAATTTGTTCATTTGCAATGTTAATGCAAAGCTGCTCAAAGGAATTTTTTTTGAAATTTTCAAAGCCAAATATATCCAGTATGCCAATGCTCAGTTCATCACCATTCCCACTGGAAAATTAGAGATATTATTTTGAGTTCTTATTTACTTTCTTAAAAGGTACTATAAATCAGGTTATCTCAGAGTATATTTTTGTGATTTATCTAAAAACCTACTACCATGATACACACTTAAAGTAAAATTATTAATTGAAAAGGTTTCCCTCCATAGAACTAAAAGATAAATTAGGTAGCATCAATTTTAATATGAAAATGGTCAATATTTTTCTTGTACTACAGAAACCACTGGTATACTATCTTTATATTTAAACAAAAGAAACATTATTCTTATGGGTTTATGAGCACAAGATCACAACCCTGATTAAGTCATCATTCATAGAGAAAATATAGATAGCATTCAGAATATAGCAAAAATATATTCAATAAAAACCATACCAAAAAACATGTGAAAGAGCATAGTTAGTCTTTAATTTTAGGGCAACAATTAAAACATATTGCTAAAAATATTTCAATTATTTTAAAGAATGCTTATGTGTTGTAGGGTTATTCACTCATAATTTAAAAATATGCAACAAATGATAACCCAAAGGAAGGTGTAAATATATGTGGATTTATTTGATAATTAAATGTTTAAAAATACAATTAAATACTATTTTACAATTACACATTGTAAATGCACTTTTTTCCTGTTCTTCCATAATGGCTATCTCTGCTCACTAAAGGTTAGATAGATACTTGGTCAAAAGTCTGCTCGTACTCCAAGAAATACATACATTCCCAAGTTATTTTTATGTGAATGTAAAAAGGAAAGAGCGAACATTAGTCCTGTGTTCACCATTTATATAACCTAGGTTATTATTCTTAATGTTGAGTGAGGCAGGGCTTTGGAAATGACAGCCAGCAACTGCATGCTGTGTACTGGGGGATACTCTACATTGGGAGGAATAGACGGCACTTAGAATGTAGACTTGCAGAACATTTTGAATATGTGATGGGATCGACATAAGGAGAACTATCGAATATTTCTGAAAGTTCCTAAAAATAAACAGTGAGTATACTTTCATGAGGCAAAATGTCGCATTAAAACTTATACTGGTTTAACCAAAATGATTATTCTTTTGCCAGATCTGTTCCACAGGATTTTACTGAGCTAAATAACTATCATGTACAATAATACATTAGATCCAGTCAGATAGCATATGGTTTAGCAGGGAGGTAAAGAAGCAATTTGAAGATAATTTTGACTGGATCATATGATGGTACAATGTGTATTTCAGTGGAAAAATAACAATAAATTGCATCCTGAAATGTATATAAAATGTTTGTTTATATTTAATAAGGAAGTGTGAATGAAGTGATCTTAAGGCAGGTATCCATCTTCTTTATTCATCTTCAAATTTCTAAAGGTTGTATAATTTATGCCAGAACAAAACTTTAGATATAAGTGAAAAATATCTATGCACAATCCCTGCACAGAGAAAGCACACAATGATGGCTATGGTTACCTTTAGTTCTAAGATGAGGCATCAGGCAAGGTGTAGACTATGATCACATAACATTGTTTATATCCTGAATGTACTATTTACTAGTTACTTAGAGCATTTCTGAACCAGATTTCATAGATAGTCATAACACCTACCTCTCCAGGATTATAGTGAAAGTTAAAATATGAAAAAAAAGTTTTTCTTTGCCTTCAAGATTTAATTCAAAACCTCAAATAAAAACAAAAAACCGCTGAACTGACAAGTATAAAATGGCATGCACTTCAGTACACCTTTTAATTAAAAGTATAAATTAATAGTAAGATGTCACATTAAAAATTCACTTTTTGCCCTAGCTGGTTTGGCTCAGAGGTTAGAGTGCTGACCTACATACTGAAGAATCCCAGGTTCAATTCCAGTCAAGGGCACATGCCCGGGTTATGGGCTTAATCCCCAGTGGAGGGTGTACGGGAGGCAGCCAATTAATGATTCTATTTCATCATTGATTTTTCTCTCTCTCTCCCTCTCCCTTCATCTCTAAAATCTATAAAAATATATTTTAAAAAATTCACTTTCTATTATGTTTACTCATATTCCTGGCACAATGAATTGGTACTAGTAGGAAATAAAGCTGATCTATTGAAATATAATGTTAATAAATTAAGTGATACTGATTAGAAACATCTCCAAAAGTCAATAAATTATAGCACAGATTTACATCATCTGACATTTGGGGAAAAATGTGTCCGTAAAAATTTTTACCTTGGTGGTGTGTCATGCTTCAACAAGCTGTTAATGCGATTAACTATCCAGCTAAAGAGACGGCCATATAAAGTTTTAGCCATAGCATCTCTGACATCAGTAGCTTTTTCTACAGTGTTGGGTCGAATAATGGTTTCTCCTCTAGTGACCACACAGTGGGAGGTGAGGGCTTCTTGAAGTTCATCTGACTGAATGCAAAGCAAAGAAGCACCTAAAAAATAAACAGATGTGTGGTTAGAAGAAATTATGGCAATGAAGAAACTTCCCAGAGAAAGAAAATGTCTTAATTCATCCTCTTGATATGATATAAAATGATATGAAATATGCAAAGGTTTTATAATCTTAGGTAGTAAAAGGCAAATATGCAAATAAACAAAATGGCAGAACAACCAGAACAGCTGAACAACCTGTCGCTATGACATGTGCTGACCACCAGGGGACATGTGGGGAACACAGTAGGTGTTGGTCGTGGTGGGATGGTGAAGCAGGTGAACATGGGTGCCAGACCAAGGCAGGGTGCCAGTCGCTGTCATTGGGGCGAGTCTTTGTTGCTTACTAAAAATTCTTTGCTCCTGTGTGCTGCAGTCCTAACCGGTGCTTGCACTTGCAGCCAGTGTCCAGCACCAGTCCCGATCACTCAGCGCCATCTGCAGTGGGAGCAGCAGCTGCCATCCCTGATCACCCTGAGGGCTCCTACATTTCCCCCTGCTCCTGAGGGACAATCAGAGAAGCAGCCACCATTCGCACCCACTAACAGCGCTGGCCCCAATTGCTCCATGCCATCAGTGGGCATGAGCGGTGGCAGTAGGAGCAGGGCTGCTGGCAGACAGGGGACCAGGGACCATGGCAGAAGGGGCCAGGAAGGGGAGCAGAAGATGGACCAAGACCCGCCCTTGTGCCTACCACAGGCTTGCGACCCACAGTTCCTTTCAAGGTGCACAAATTCATGCACTCAGTCCCTAGTGTAAAAATAAGTTATTGTTCACTATGTAGTCCTATCTCTCTTCTTGATCATTTTTCTCTATTTCTTTTGACTGGTCAAATGTGGGATGCTATAAAATAGAGCACAGACTAAACTAAACTGGCTCAATGACTGAAATGCCATCACAGGTGAGTGGTTTTTTATAAGATGCCAAATGCAATTTCACTGAATTCTGTTAAATAATTTATAAACATTATTAATAGACTTGGTATAAATTTGAATACTACTATTTTATAAAGATTATCAAAAGGTGGAAATTAATTGGAAGGTTACCTAGACTTCAGGGCTATACCCAAATAAATATATTTTATGTACCTTCTGCAATATACAACCCAAAGAACATATCCCTATCATGACATTCTTATACATTCTTTCATACTACCATTCAGTTACATATTTCAATTACTAAATATTGTTAAAACTTGATGCCCGAACAAACATTTATTATCATAGGGGGTTTAAAATTAATAATACTTAATATCAGTGAACAAAACTCAGTTTTTAAAAATAAACATCTTGCCCTGGCCAGTGGTTCAGTTGGTTGGAGTGTCATCACATACATCAAAAGATTGGGGGTTTGATTCTTAGTCAGAGCACAAATCTAGGTTGCAGGTTCAATTCCCAGTAGGGGGGGTGTACTTTAGGCAACAGGTGGATATTTCTGTCTTCTCTCTCTCTCTCTCTCTCTCTCTCTCTCTTTTCCCCTTTTACTCTCTCTAAAATCAATAAATATATCCTCAAGTGAGGATATCTATCCTATATAATAAAAAGGTAATATGCAAATAGACAGAAAGGTCATATGATGCACACTGACCACCAAGGGGCAGACAGTGCAGGAGCTGGCCCCTGGTGGTCAGTGTGCTCCCAAAGGGGGAGCACTGCTCAGCCACACTCAGGGCTGATGGTGGTGGCGGAAGCCTCTCCCACTTCCACGGCAATGCTAAGGATGTCCGACTAAGCCATCAGTTGGATATCCCCCAAGGGCTTCTGGACTGCGAAAGGGTGCAGGCCAGGCTGAGGACATCTTCCCCCCCCCACACACAAGTGCATGAATGCTGTGCACCAGGCCTCTATTGTGTATATAAAGAGCCAGGGTCCATAATGTCCAAAATGACTGATGGGACAACCAGACACCGAGCTGTGTGTGTAGCAGACTCAGGTGGGCTGGGATTGGCAAGCGGGATGAACTGCTGACCTCATGGAGAGAGAGGTGGGCTGATCAGCCGCTGCTGTGGCTGCTGGTGAGGACCGGAGAGAGAGAGAAGCAGGGTCTGATCTGCAGTGCTTCTCTCTCTTTCCAGGCCTCACCGTGTCTCTCTCTCTCTCCAAGAGGTCAGCAGTTCAGCCCATTCGCCAGCAGCCTGGGGGCCTGCTGATCAACCCTACCTCTCTGATCAGACCTGGAGGTAGGCCTAGGGACACTGACTGGCATAGAAACCAGCCAATCAGAACCAAATCTGGGTGAACTGCGAGGAGCCAGTGGCTGTCTAGGAGGCAGAGCTTTTGATGCTGACTGGCATAGAAACCAACCAATCAGAACCTAATCTGGGTGAACTGCAAAGGCAGAATCTAAGGTGGGGGCTGAGGAGGGGTTTTAAGGGCAATAGCTGTTTGGTGTAAGGTATAAGAAAGCGGTTCAATTTTTTAATGACTAGTTTGGCAGTGTAGAGCATATGGCTGGCTATCAGTCCAGATACAGGGATTATGTATTTTTTTTTCTGCCAAGAACATCTCCTCCTGCTGAAAAAGGCTCCTCCCACTCCCCATTTAAGCAATCCCATCCTATATAATCTATCTATACTAATAAAAGGGTACAATGCTAATTAGACCAGGTCGACTGGCTGTCTTCCCGACATCTGACTTCCTTCCAGGCAAAGCCATGGTGGTGGGGGCAGAGACAGTTAGGGGCAATCAGGCCGGCAGGGGAGGGCAGTTGGGGCAAAATCAGGCCAGCAGAGAAGGGCAGTTAGGGGCTATCAGGCTGGCAGGGGAGAGCAGTTAGGGATGAGATCAGGCTGTCGGGGGAGGGGGTGACCAGACAGGTAGGAAGAGGCAATTAGGAGTGATCAGGCAGTCAGGCAGAGGGATTAGGGGCAATCAGGCAGGCAGGAAGATGAGCAGTTAGGAGCCAGTGGACCCAGATTGCACAAGGGATGTCCAACTGTTGGTTTATTGCAGTCAGCCATCCTCCAAGGGGTCCCTGATTGAAGATGGAGCAGGCTGGGCTGAGGGAACTGCCCCCACTGTGCATGAATTTCATGCAGAAGGCCACTAGTAAATAAATAAATTAATTAAAAATAACTCAAACTATTACATGACAGATAGGCTAAGTTTTCAATCAGTTTTTCTTTTAAAATATGTTGAACATAATGAATTTACTTTGAGCATTTGGATCAAGGTATTCTTTAGTTTTGTGGCAAAGACTGCTGGCCCTTATTTAACAAAATATTTTTTTCACATTAACATTCTCCATTTCTTTCCTTGTAGGCATTTTATTGTCATTATCCTGCATGTATCTTAATGTGGTATCTTAAGCATTTTTTATTTTGTTGAATATTGCTTCTAATTATATTTAAGTTGTCATACAATATTCTGGTATCATAATATAACAGTAATTTTTAAATTGTTGGGTTTTTATATTGCTTCCATGTGTTCATAATTGTGAAGAAAGATGGGACAAATATTTTGGGCATGAATCTGAGTTCTTGGTTTTGTATTATTTTCTTAGCATAAATTTTCTAAATTCAACATTTGGTTCAAAGTATATAAACATATTCAAACCTTTGATACATACTATTTATCCACTCTTCACAAACTCTGAACCAATTATACTCCTACCAGCCTAGTTTAAAAAAATTCAATTTCAACACAATTTAATAGACACCAGAGATTATTTTTAACAATGTCCAATTTGATAGAGAAAAAAAAAGTCTCTTTCAATTTGTTTTTGATTGATTCCTAGTAAAGCTAAATACTTTGTTCTTTTTCATATTTTTATTAGTGATTTATGACTCTATTTTGTAAATAGCCTTTTTTTCATTGATATGATCATCTTTTCCTAATTAAGTTATGAGAGCACCTTACAACATAAAGAGAATGTTTTGATACATACTGCAAATATTTTCCCTTGATTTTCATTCCAATTTCATTTGTTTTTTTAATATAAAAGTTTTTAATTTTTTATGTAGTCAAATATCCATTTTAAAAAATATTTTTTGTTGTTTTTTGTACATAAAGTCCTTCAAGTATTTTCTTATTTCAGGATTATATAAATATATTTTGTCTTGTGCTTTTATACTGTTGTGTGTTTTTTTTTTGCATTTTGATTGATACACATTTGGCATTCATTTTGGTACATGGCTTATGAGAAGGATTCAAATCCCCTCTCCCCCAAATGGGTAGTCAGTTGGTGGTCCCTGCAACATTATTAGTGATTTGTAATGCCATTTCTGGCAATTTTACTTGGATTTGTTTCTGAACAGTGTCTCCCATTGATTGGTGT
>PVJC01046581.1:0-13253 GCA_004026665.1 Murina feae
TGAATTCATGCACAGGGGATGGGGGAGGGACCATGGGAAGTTGGCTGGCAGGCCCCGATTTAGTTGTGTAGGTGTGCTGAGATAGCAGCAAGCAAAGACCACAGACAGAGTACCCCCAAAACAGCCTGAACACCAGCTACGGTATGCTCGGAGGTGGAAATACAGCTCTACTTCACTGCCCGTGCTCGGGCTGCCTCACTCTCCCTGGGGTAGAGTTGCTGACAGATAGGTTATCTCTCCTACTTCAGCTGCACATTTTCTCAGGGCTCAGCCTCCAAACATGATAGGTAGCTGACTTCGGCCAACTGTGGCACACTGCCATAGGAGCGCTAGCCAATCAGCGGTTGGGAGCCTGGAAAGATGTGGAGCCAAGCTGGAAGTGGTTGATGGGGGCAGAAGGGCAAGTGGTGCAGTGCGGTGGCACAGGTAAGATGGCGGTGGTGGTTACTTTAATTTTTGCAGTTAGGTTATTGCCTTACCCCTCTGCTCCCTCTGAGCTGCTACTCTGTCTCGATTAGCACTGAGGTCACTCTCCTCCTACAGGTTTCCTGGATCCAGATTCTCCAGTACCCAGAGCCTTAGCGGGGGGGGAGGGACTGGCCGGGGGGAGGGACCGTGGGAGGTTGGCTGGCCGCTGGCTGCGAAAGGTTGGCTATGGGAGCACACTGACCACTAGAGGGCAGCTCCTGCATTGAGCATCTGTCTCCTGGTGGTCAGTGTGCATCATAGTGATTGGTTATTCTGGTCATTCTGGTTGTTCAGTCATAAAGGTTGCTTAGGCGTGTATATATATATATATATATATATATATATATATATATATATATGAAGCCCAGTGCGCAAAATAGCCTGGCCCACCCACGTGCACCTTGCCTCGCATGCAGCCTCCTGGTGACCAGATCATTATGGCGTTACAGTCACTGGGTTTTTATTATATAGACTAGAGCCCCAGTGCACAAAATTTGTGCACTCGGGGGGGAGGTGTCCCTCAGTCCAGCCTGTGCCCTCTTGCAGTCCTAGAACCCTCAGGGGATGTCCAACTGATGGCTTAGGCCTGCTCCTCCTGGCTTCTCCACCTCCTCCTGCTCCCCTGGGGAGCAGGCCTAAGCCATCAGTTGGACATCCTTAGTGTTGCCGTGGAGGTGGGAGAGGCTCCCACCACTGCTGCTGCGCTCACCAGCCGTGAGCCCACCTTCTGGCTTAGTGGTGCTCCCTCTGTGGGAGCACATTGATCACCAGGTGGCAGCTCCTGAGTTGAGCGTCTGTCCCCGGTGGTCAGTGTGCATCATAGCAACCAGTTGTTCTGCCATTCAGTCTATTTGGATATTAGCCTTTTATGCATGAGGGATCAGGCCAAAACCAGCTCTCCGACATCCCCTGAGGGGTCCCAGATTGCAAGAGGGTGCAAGTCAGGACAAGGGACCCCAACGATGCACAGTGGAGACTGAGGAGGGACACAGGAGGTTGGCCAGCCAGGGAGGGACTGCGGGAGGCCTCCAGGGCATGTCTAGTCTGTCTTGCTCAGTCCTGATCCACTGAGCCCTAGCAGCAAGCTAACTTACTGGTCAGAGCATCTGCCCCCTGGTGGTCAGTGCATATCATAGTGATTGGTTGACCTGTTGACTCTCTCCCCCCTGGTGGTCAGTGCAAATCATATTGAGTGGTTGAGTGGCCTTAGTGTATCATTAGCATATTATGCTTTGATTGGTTGAACAGATGACCAGACGACCAGACACTTAACACTTTGTAATCAGACATTTTACCACTAAATCGCGTGCTTCACTGTGTGGCAGCATTCGAAACACTTTTCTTTGTGCAGGGGTACATTACAAAACTTGCACATGTACCGCGTTTCACTGCATAGTTTATGAGCAGCACACACACGACAAGGACGTAAAACATTTTTAGTTTTGCCGGTTCCAACTAGAGATTCCAATGTATGTTTCCTCATGTCCATTGACAGTCTTCCTGGTGGATCCGATTTTACTCGTTTCCTGCAAAAAATGTGTTAACATGTTAAGCTTTTATTATATAGGATATATATATTAGGCATCCAGTGCATGAAATTTGTGCACTGGGGGAGGGGGAATCCTCAGCCAAGCCTGCATCCTCTCACATATTGGGAGCCCTCAAGGGGTGTCCTACTGATAGCTTAGGCCCTCTCCCTGCTCCCCTTGGGGAGAAGGACTAAGCCACAGTCTGGCCTCCCTTTGTGAGGGGACCTGGCTAATCAGGGGAAGCCACCAGCCCCATCACCCCGCTGCTGCAGCCACTGCCAGTCACCACAGCCACCAAGGTGTTTTCATCAACATGGACTGCAGTCCCTTCACGATGAAGAAATGACAACATTCTTTAGGCATTTTTAAGATATGTCTTTTATTGGATATGACATTTCTTTCTTTCTTTTTTTTTATCCTCACCTGAGGATATGTTTCCATTGATTTTAGAGAATGTGGAAGAGAAGGAAAAAACAGAGAGAAACATCAAAGTGAGAAGAACACTTTGATTGGTTGCCTCCTGCATATGCCCTGACCTGGGGAGGAGCCTGCAACCTAGGTACATGCCCTTGGTCAGAATTGAACCCACACCCTGCTGTCAGCAGGCTGAGGCATTATGCACTGAGCCAAACTAGCTAGGGCAGGATATGACATTTCTTAGCCCTCCAGCAGTGGACCTTCATTTTTTTTCCTCCAGGAGTGTGGTGGAAAAACCCTAGATCACCTTTAAGGATTCTTATTACCCAAGTTACTAAGAATATTACCAGTGGCATACAGGGAGCTTAGTCAAGGAGCAGTAAGAAAAGGTGTTTCCTCTGTAGTTCACTCCGATCACTGGCTCCACCCCTGCCCCTCCAGTCCCAGCTCCACCCCTGCCCAGGCCTGTAACCTCTGGCCAAGGATACAGGCCTGGACAGAAAACCTCCAAGCCCTTGTGGTCACTGGCTTCACAGAGCCCAGGCCCTGAGATTGCCAGCTCCACCCCTGCCCCACTGCAGCCTCTAGCCAAGGGTACAGGCCTGGGCAGGGGATTCCCTGATCCATGCTTTTGCCAGCCCCACTGGTGCCCAGACCCCTACAATCGCAGGCTCCGCCCCTGCCCCTCTGATTGCTGGCTCTGCGGAGCCCAGGCCCCTGTGATCTCCGGCCTTGCCCCTGCCCAAGCCTGAGGCTTCTGGCCCAGGCCTTATGCCTGGATAGGGCACCTTCATACCTCTCTGATCACCGGCTCTGCCCTTGCCCATGCCTGAGGCTCTGGTGTAGGCCTCTGGCCCTGGCAGGGGACCCCAGCCCCCTCTGATCACCTGTTCTGCCCCTC
Organism: Murina feae; assembly: GCA_004026665.1. Classification (NCBI taxonomy): domain Eukaryota; kingdom Metazoa; phylum Chordata; class Mammalia; order Chiroptera; family Vespertilionidae; genus Murina; species Murina feae. Next base: position 3,316 of record PVJC01046581.1, read on the forward strand.
GGGCTCCCTGCTTCCCCAGCCTCCTGCCTGGCTAACAGGCCTGACCACTTCAGTGGTGGGGCTGAGCAGGACTGGGCGCAGCCATCTTGTGTCCATGGGAGCGGCCATCTTTATCATGGAGTGATACCAAATTTGCATATTATTCTTTATTAGATAGGATTTGGTTATGGGCACCGCCATCTTGTGGCCATGGGGCAGCCATCTTTGTCATGGAGTGACACCTAATTTGCATATTACTCTCTTATTAGATAGGATGGAGATATATATATATATATATATATATATATATATATATATGAATATAATTTTTAAAAGAGTTGCTCAGTTGTTTGGAGCATCATCCTATACACCAAAAGGTTGCGAATTTGATTCCTGGTCAGGACACATACCTAGATTGTTGGTTCAATCCCTGGCCCGGGCACATAAGGGAGGCAACCAATCTATGTTTCTCCCTCACATAGATGTGTTTTTTTCTCTCTCTGCCTCAGATCAATAAATATATCCTCTGGTGTGGATTAAAAAGAATAAATAAATAAATAAATGGGTCCATGCTTTGCACTTTGTTCTGGTACTTCTGCCAACTTTGTTTATGAAAGACATCTTTCCAGGTCAGAACATACAGATGTACCTCATCTGTGACTACTGGCTGCATTTGGCAGATACTTAATTTGTTAATCATTTCTTTAATGGTATAACCATTGGGAGAGTGGGCTTCAAGGAACATTCTTATGTGCATATTTATATTAGTTTGGTTTTTGTTTTATTTTGTTTTTGCATAATAAGCCCCCAAAAATGAAATTTCTGGGTTAAAACTTATATCGTTTTATGTTAGGTCCTAGAGTTAAAAGCTGACTCACACAGACATGAATTGAAAGAAGACCTTGGCTGCCTGAAATTTGTTAAATAAGTACAGTCCCTGGGAGAGAACTCCAGACTGAGCCCATTGACTGGAACCCAGACTGGGAGAGGTTCCTGCTGCAGGGAGTCCAACAGATCAGCTAAACATGTGACCCCGTGCATTTCTCCAGATCACCAAGAGCTTTCTTGCTGTGAAATTTCTTTCACCTGGGCAACTGAAAGAGGTCATGGTCATAGTGAAGAAGATAGAACAGTGAAGACTACCTTTCTTTCGGAAGGGTATGGCTTCCTCTGACGTTGTTGGCATTTCTATCTTAATTTGAGGAATTTAAATAGACTATCATATAAATGATGGGCTGCCTGGCTGACTCTCTCTGGTTACTAGAAGGAGTCCCTGGCTTTCTGTGGAGAATCCTGCTATGTTAACATTCTCACATGAGGATTCTGGGACAGGATGGAAAACTCTCAATGTTGGCCTGGCCCTCCAGGAGATATCGTGAGGACTGGTGAATGCCAGGAATCAGATCAGAGGAGAGGCCGGGCCGCCCATGCATGAGTGCCTGTACAGCCAAATCATTTCATGGTTGCCTTTGGGAAAGTTCGCTGGGTCCAGTTTCTAGGCTCTCAGCAGGGGAAGCATAATACCAGAGGATAAGGAGCGGATGTTTTTACATGCAGCGCTTCTGAATAATTTCACTCCCAACTCCTGACAGTCAGGTGGTGAGATGTTCCGGAGAACATTTTCAGTCTGAAGAGAGGAATTATTGTTTATCCTGAGATTTTAGCCTGCGTTTTCCTTTCATGTGCCTTCTGCGTGAGCGTTCTTAGACCAAGGTTAAATTAAATGTGGAGGCACTTTGGCCACTTACAAATCAATGAACCAGAGACAAACGTATAAATGCTGTAATTGCATTCATTTATTTCTCTCTTTACTCTTTTACTTAACTCCTGTATCTCCTGGCATTGGATTATTTATAATACCGACTTCGACTGATTTGAGTGACATAGCTTTAAAATGTTAATTTACATTTAATATGAGGCTGATGGTACTTATGAAGGGTATTTCTCATTTAACATAATTATCAGATATACTGCAGCATATGAATTTTAATGGTTTGAATTGATATCATCTTCACCTTTTCATTATACAAACATTAAATAACATCTCCTAATGTTTGACTCATGGATGTTGCCTTACAATTGACAAAACAGTGTGCTGCTGTTTGCATAGTTATTTAAGATTCCTGGAGGAGATTAAAGAGAATGTATTGTTTTTTTCTTTTTCACAGGCTTTCTTATTCAGCTTAAGTAGATTTAAGGGGCCTCATATTTTCTTCCAGATACAATGGAAAGGTGCCTAAAATAGCAAGACTTTTAAAATTATTATTCTGCGGTGCTAGCTGGATAGCTCAGTTAGAGTGTCGTCCGATACATCAAGGTTGCAGGTTTGATACCTGGTTGGGGCACATACAAGAAACAACCTATGAATGTATCAATAAGTGGAATAACAAATCGATGTCTCTCCCCCTTTCTCTCTCTCCCCCTTTCCTTCCTCTCAAATCAATTAAAAAAATTTAAAAATGTTATTATGAGAGCTGCCCCACAATTTAGTATTTGCTAAGTTTTCACACAGCTAGACCTGGATTCTAGTCACGGGTCACAAAGGAAAGAAACTCAGTTTGTTGTAAAATGAGTGGCTTTGGTTTTGAATTTAACTGAAGGCATTTGCTTAATTTCTGATCACAGGGTCATGCAAAATTATACCTTAATGGGCTAGAGACTAGATGATGTGTGTTGGACGGGGGAGGAATTTGGGTTCCTCAGCCAATTTTTACCTGATTTCTAGCCTCCCTCCAGAATGCTTTAAGGAAATGCAGATGGATGGCTTCCATGGTTCACAATGAGGGTGGAAAAATGTGAGGCGAAAGGAAAAATTCACAGCGCAGTCCAATGTCTTTTTATCCGGCCTCGATCCACTCAGCTGTTGTTTCGGGGCCCTGTCCCTGTTAGTACACAAAACTTATAGTTAATAGCAAATGTTTTAGAGTCACTACAACTTTTTTTGCTTATTTCATGTTTGCTTGCTCAATTAGAAAGGTTACGTGTAAGAACTTTTTCCTCACAGCAAAAGTGACAGTGTGCCTGGTCCCTTTGAAATAAAACGCTCTCCTTCCCCTTTCTTTGCTATTTCTTGAACTCTAGTAACTGAGCATTGAAGTTATATTCTAACTAACCACTGACTCACTTTCACACTACTGGAAAATTAGCTTTTATTTTACTTTTTCATTTGCTAGATACCATAGATGGGCTAAGGTAGAAGGCAGGTTCTGGTTTTGGGACCAGTGGAATATATGAACTTGTGGAGGTGAAATAATATCATACATATGGTATATTAATAACTGGTATGTTTATTTAGAAATAAAGTTTTTCCTACTCACTCTCATGAACCAGTTTATTCAAAGCCTGCATCTTTGATATCTTGTCTTTAACTTCACTGGAGTTACTTTGAACCCATCTAGTGTGATGACTACAGTATAATCTCTTCACTAAATCGCATATAAATCTCTTCCATCTAAATTGCAGGGACTTTCATGTTTTCGACATCCACATGGAGAAGTTATTTCTAAATTTTATTTCAGGCCCTCGCACACAAACCAGACTTATTTTGGGCCCTCTAGCTATAGGTGTATGTTAAAGATCTCCAAAATGTAACCCTTTTCTAAATTGTTTTTAAAAGAGACTTTTTAAAGGATTGTTTATAGTGCTATCTAATATGAATAATTATGAGGCCACAACACTATAATCACTACACTTATTAAATTTATTTTCTTCCTTAAAATAGCTGATTTCACCAGCTAACCTTTGTAAGCATCCCATACTATCAACTAGATTGTAGCAGATTTGATTGTCTTCATACAAAGAATACTCCAAGTACTTGAGAGATTATTCTATGACTAAGAGACTGTAATATATAAGAGAATATATGCCAATTCTCTCTTTTGAAGGGAGAGAAAAGAAGTTCTTAGTATATGTGGCATAGTAATTAACAAAGAGTTTCCTGTTTTTTGCACATCTAGCAAAACTGATTATTTTTTTGTCATCTATTCATGTATGTTTTTTAAAGGTGAAAAAAAGTAATTGCAATGATGTGTGATTTATAGAAGAATAGGGAATTTAGGTAGACTAATGATTATCACATGGTGCTTGTATAACCTTAATAGTTAATAAGTTGTAATCCAAGAATAAAATGCCATTATGGAATATAAAACTACAGAATTAATGGAAAAATAGGACTCCATCCCCCAACCAGTACAGAAAGAAAAACTAATTGCCTCTTACAAGGTGTTCATTAGTCTCCACTTCTCCAATGTAGGTCTAGCTCTTGACCTTTTCTATCTTAATTTCCATTTAAAGTGGTGTCAAGTATTGTGGGGATATGACAGGAAAATGAACACAAAATCTGAGCATTTTCTTAGGGTAATCTGGTAAATTGGGAAGAGAAGGCTTACATAGGACAAGAGTCTTACTGGAAATGACCACAAGTAGTTCTCCTCTCTTGAGATCTGTTTTGGCTTCTAGCAAGAGAAACCTCAAGAGAAACATGTCAGAAGATGCTGAGAGAGCAAGTGGGAAGGTTGTAATAACGGTTACCTTGACACTTGAATAGCTCTGTAATTTTCAAGGAACTTGTGTGAGTGTCATTTAATTCCGTTGTCACAACCACCTGAGGTAGAGAGTAAGGAGTTACAGGGATTCCCTCCTCTTTCTTGTCCTCTGTTTTCTTTTTAACGTTTAAGGAAAGTGAGGCTCTGAAAGGTTATGTAAATTGACCAGATCACCATGTAGAAAATGGGAAACAGGAAACAGGCCACTTCTCTGGGTATAGGAAAAATACTGGTACCATTGCACTATGTGTGTGTTTTTTTCTATCCCCTGAAATCCTGTTTCTCACTTATTCCTTCTAGGGACATGTGAAACATAGTTAGGAATGTGCTTTACAGGTGATTATCATAGAAATGCTCCCCACAGGTCATTACTTTCTGAAGCAGGGCAGTAAATTCTCATCCTTTCTATATTTTCCTCTCTGCCTGTTTACTCTTGCCAGTAATAAGAATGCAGGTACACTTAAGAACAAAGGAAACATCAGTATATTTTAAAATGAATATTGTCAGAGTAAATCCAACTGTGAACTGCCAGAGTTTATTAGCTCATTCTGAAAGATTTCTGAATTTAAGTTCAGTAGTTTGGTAATTACCCCCACCCTACATTTTTTAGGTTAAAAAACAACAACATTTTTTCTAGAAATAATATTGGGAAAGAAATCATTTGCTGACATTCACTTGAGATCTTTGTCACATTTCTTTGAGATCTTTATATGTAGTTTTATATATATTTGAAATTTTTCATATAGTTTGAGGACCATAGGAAAACTTTTAGATCATAAAGTACCCACTTTGTTCAAACATTGTCTCCAACCTCACAGGTACAACCTGGTTGACAGTCTTGGATGAATTGAATTAAATGCCATAAATATTTATTGCATTCTCAGGATGCGCACGAAGTGGAGCTGGTGACGTAGAGTTAAGTTTTTTCCCTTTAAGGGAGTTAACACACTGGTAGGAAGCATAAGAAGAACAAAAATAACTTCAGGGCAAAGGTGGGTAAATAGATGCAAAAGGAGAAATGGAAAGGAGCCCGTTGAGGGTTCAGAGGGCGTGTGCAGGTCAGGTTGGGAATATCAGGATGAGCCTCACGGTTTCGGGTGGGCGCTGGAGGAAACATGGTGAGAACTGGAAGTTTCCATTGGGGAAAATAGAGCAAAGACATGGAAGCGGGAAAGTATAGGGTATATTTGGCAAACCAGGACTGACTTCAGAATGGCAGGAAGAAAACAGAAGGGGTGATTGTGAACATGGCACGTTCCAAGGGCAATGAATATATTTGTGACCATTACATGAATTTTGATTTTCTTGGGAATTAGGGTGAAAATTTCTTTTCCTTCAAAAATTTTTAGAAGAAGGAAAGAAGGAGAAAAACTAGCTGTGTTGTGAACTTAGAGATATTTCATGTGAACAGAATACTACCTACACTGACTACTGGTACCAGTGGCATCAAACTCCGTTTGACAGAGAGGTGAGTCTTTATGGTGTTTTGACCACTCTCATCCAGAACCTTCTTGCCACCAAGGACTCAGCCTGCGGGGGAAACACAGAAATCTCTGTCTGGCTCCTACCCTGTCCTCCAGCCAGTCCTCTATTATCCTTTAAAGACACGCTTTCACATTTCTTATGAATTAGTTTAGCAAGAGTTTTAACAGTTGATGCTTTATTTGATATGTGGTTTGAACACAGGGATATTTGCATCTTTATAGCCAATTACTCCTTATCCAAGTGGTTTTGTTTTAGTTTTATCCCTAATAGCAACATATATGTGGGGATTTGGAATCAGAATGGGCTTTGGAGTCAATCACTTGTGTGAAAACCTGGCTTCCCCTCATATGAGGCTTTCTGAGACCTCCTTGTCTTGTGAGTTAGTGATGTTCACCCCATTGGGTTGATTGTGACATGCATGTAAAAGGCTTTAGAGCGTCCTAGTGTCCCTTCCCCTTTCTCCTTTCCCTTCTCAGCATGAACTTTAGAAATGACAATGGTGTCTGCTGAGTCCTGGTGAGCGCATCCAGCTTCTCACCCTGCAATTAGGAAATGACCCTGCTTCTCTTTAGCAGGAAACCCTTCAAGTCTGCATTGTTGCTCCAATTCATGTGTCCCCTCAGCTTCCAAGGGTTTCTACTGCTCAGCTACTGGGCATCTCACTCCTTCTTTGAAACACAAAGGCACCTACCTTGATGGTACTGAGTTAGAAATACTCTGCGTCTTTCTGAGTTGTGCTTATTTGTATATTTCTTCCATCTCACTTCTTGACTGGAGGTTCTAGATTTACTCCTTGCAGGCATCTTGCCATTTCCTTTGTTACCTAACACAGTGCCCTGTGTTCATTAATCTTGGGGCTGAATTAAATTAATCTGATGCTTTTGTAATGCTCACATATAAACAGTATCCAAGACTAGTTCTTACTTTTCTATGGCATGAGGCAAAGTTCACCACCACCCCATCTGTTTACCGATATACTACAAAACATCTTCAATGTGTCTAGAAACATCCCAGCCCAACATATCTCGTGGATTGATTTCCTCTTCTCTCCAGAGCAAATGTGGAATTATTACCATGGAATCCGAGGCTTCTCTATCAGTTTCTGCACACTCCCTGCCACCCAGTACTTATTCCACTTCAGCCTACGCCCTATGATTCAGCCAGGCAGATTGGCTAGCTGTACACTCCCTAACAAAGGTGTATAAAAATATCCATTGTCAGCTGACATAACAGGTGGCTTTCTGTACCATCTAGAATTCCATAAAAAATGTTGGCACAGTCTCCCACATAAGGTCACGGCCTAATCTGGGAAGCAGTGTTGAGCCAGCCCCAGTACCACTGTGAGTCTCGATACATCTCATCTCCTTCTTTCCTTGATGTTAACTCATGCTTTAAATTAAAGTTAATGTGTATTTGTGATCAGTGTTGCATGTTCATGTGCTGGTTGCTTGTTGATCTCTGCTTTTTGAAGACAAAGACCAATGGTGAATTCTCATTCCACTGTCTCCTGTCCTAGTGTTCATATACTCCAGCTCCCCATTTTGTAGGGAAGGAATTGGAAACTTCTCAGGCAGACACTAATTTCTGAGTCTTACTATGGTACCTTTAAAAGACAAATTTAATTCACAGGCCTTATGTTTGCATGCAAATTTGAGCTTGAAAATACAGAAGTAGAATATTTTAAATGGCTTTCTAGAAAAGGCAGCACAGATCAAGTAAATAAAATTTATTGCCCTTTTAAGCCACAAAGTCATAAATACTGTAAATGAAATGCCAAGCCAATCAAGTTGATTTAGACAGGGTTCTGGGATGAAGTCAGTATGCTGTGTACATATTTTGATAGTAATGGCAACACTAAAGAACGTGGTGGTCACAAATACCAAGGGTATTACATAATGTGAGCATTAGTTGGTTCTTTTTTTAAAAAGTCATTTAAAAAATATAAAGAAATCAATTTTCATAACCTATTTCAGATCAAGTCACATATAAAAAATCAGTTTAGCAAAAAGTAAAGACTGTAGAGGTATTTAATAAATTTGTCTCTGAGTGCAACTAAGAGAAAGATACTTGAATATTCTGCCTGCTCTAGTACTTTATGCCCTATAATTTTGGTATCTTCACAAAATGCATAAGTGCTAAAATAATATTGATCCATTGCTAGAAGCAATAGCTTTAAATCCAAGTCTTTATAGCTTTGATAAATAAAAAAAAAATCACTGAGATCAACCTTCCTACGTGTATAGACTTTTTACAGAGGAAATGCAGTCAGATGACATTTTTGGCCACCCAGAATTATGCAGTGCTGGTATTCAGAGTTTATTTTAAGAATTCAGATATGTTGTTTTCTCCCAGGGAGCAGAGAAGACTAAGTAATTAGTATCTATGCATGCATTGTGGTTATTGGATATGAATTAATCTGAATTCATTAATCTCATGAGTTAACATCAAGGACAGGAAAAATCTGATCTAGTGAAGTTCAGGGTTTCGGTTATCTGTATGTGCAGTGAGAAATGGAATTTGGGATTTTACCTTGGTTGTCACCTTTTGGGACTTGGACAATATGTGACTCCCAGCCCTAGCTTCTCAGACCTTAACAGGTTGGCATTAAAGAAAAACAACTTCCTATTATACTATGTTTTCATTTCTGTTGCATACATACTGAAAGAGGAATGGCTGGCCCATGTGGTAATTTGTGTTTAAATTTCTAAGGAACTATCAAACTGTTTTTTCAAAGTGGCTATATCATTTTGTATTTCTACCAGCAAGATTCGAGGGTTCATTTCTCTATATTCTGGAAAGCACTTGGTATTATCTTTTTTATTATAGCCATTCTAGTAGGAACAAAGTAGTATTTCATTGTGGTTTTTAATTTTTATTTCTTTCCTGAATAATGAGATTTTCTTTTCATATGATGATTGCTCATTCATGCATTTTTAGTGAAATATCTGTTCAGAGCTTTTGACCATTTTTAATGGATTTGTCTTCTATTATTGAGACTTAGGAATCTATCTAATAAAAGAGTAATATGCAAATTAGGCATCACTCCGTGACAAAGATGGCCTCCCCCATGGCCACAAGATGGCGGCGCCCAGTCCGGCTCAGCCCTGCCACTCAAATGGTCAGGCCTTTTAGCCAGGCAGGTGGCGAGGGAGGCAGGGGGCCCAAGGGGTGAAACAGGTGATCAAAGGGGACTGGGAGTCCCAAGACCAGGCCAGAGGCCTCAGGCATGGGCAGGGGCGGAGCCGGTGATCAGAGGGGGCAGGGGTGGAACCGGTGGTCAGAGAGGTATGAGGGTGCCCTACCCAGGCATAAGGCCTGGAACAGAGGCCTCATGCCTGGGCAGGGGGCAAGGCTGGAGATCGCAGGGGCCTGGGCTCCACAGAGCCAGCGATCAGAGGGGCAGGAGCTGAGCCTGCGATCACAGAAGTCTGAGCACGGGTGGAGCCAGCAAAGCAGGGGTCTGGGGTCCCCCTGCCCAGGCCTGCAGCCTTGGCCAGAGGCTGCCAGTGGGGCAAGGGCAGAGCTGGTGATGGTAGGGGGAAGGATCAGAGCCGGTGATCACAGAGGCCTGGGCTCTGTGAAGCCAGCGATCAGAGGGGCTTGGGGGTCCCCTGCCCAGGCCTGCAGCCTCGGCCAGAGCTTACAGGCCAGAGCAGGGGTGGAGCTGGGATTGGAGGGGCAGAGGTGGAGCCGGTGATTGGAGTGAACTACAGAGGAAACACCTTTTCTTACCACTCATTGGCTAAACTCCCTGTATGCCACTGGTAATATTCTTAGTAACTTGGGTAATAAGAATCCCTACGGGCGATCTAGGATTTTTCCACCACACTTCTGGAGGAAAAAAATGAAGGTCCACTGCTGGAGGGCTAAGAAATGTCATATCCTGCCCTAGCCAGTTTGGCTCAGTGCATAATGCCTCAGCCTGCTGAC
>PVJC01046582.1:0-13250 GCA_004026665.1 Murina feae
GCGCGCCTCCGTACCTCTGTACTTTGCTTCCGCTGCTGCTCTGAGTCTCAGACTCTTCTCTGGTTGTAGGATTTTCACTCAGCCAGCCGTCCTGTGGGTGCGTGTGGTGTCCGTGTGTTCTTTTCGTGGTTTTTCTGAAATAGTTGTTCACAGCTGCATATGCGGTGTCTACCCTATGCCGCCATCTTGTTTCTCTCTCTGTCTCATTACTTTTCTACACATTTATTGTTCTTTGTTAAGATGCTCTATAAGCCTATGTTCTAATCACCCCTTTGAGTTACTCATCACTGAGTACTCCTGTGTTTGTGAGCAACGAATGCATTACTAAAATTCTGTTTGTTTTTCTCTTGTGAATCTGCCTTTGGTCAGTCTAATTTTCAGGGCCTCAGTCAATGAACCTAAGGTAGGTAGAAAAAAATAATTTTTTCTCCTTTCCTACAATCCAAATATGATTTTAACATATAAGCATTATAAAAATATTAATAAGATATTGTGTTTTTAAATTGAGTGTTCAAATCTGGTGTGTACTTTTGACATTTACAGTAAATTTCTATTTGTACTAGACATATTTCAAATGCTAAGTAGCCACATGTGGCTACTGGCTATTGTATTGGAAAGCATAGACTAGTCCTACCAGACCTTGAGCCCTTAAATTTCTATCAACCATGATACTTGTTCTTCCCTGAAAATACTCCAAGGCTATTTGCCTCCTATCTTGATAGACACTGTTCCCCATTCTTAGAAATTGCTCCTTTTATCTCGTTCTTCTAAATCTTGCTTTATCATCTCAAATGCAAGACAAAGCTTTTCCACCTGGACCAGATGTGTTCACTCACTTAGTCCAGTGGTTCTCAACATTCCTAATGCCGCGACCCTTTAATACAGTTCCTCATGTTGTGGTGACCTCCAACCATAAAATTATTTTCGTTGCTACTTCATAACTATAATTTTGCTACTGTTAAGAATCATAATGTAAATATCTAATATGCAGGATGTATTTAGGCAACCCCTGTGAAAGGGTTGTTTGACCCCCAAAGGGGTTGCAACCCACAGGTTGAGAACTGCTGATTAGTCTATCATAGATGATTGCAATGTATGCATGCATATCAGTTTATCTTTATTGTCTTCTTGAGAGAAAGTATTGAGACTTTTTTTTAATCCCTCTTCCCAGGCCTTCTAGATTATTTTTCATATACTGGGGACTCAAAAAGGATCTGTTGTTTTGAAGTGGACTGCACTGAATTCACTGCAAAGGGAAGAGTTTAGAATCAAGCCACTGATAGCCAGTGAGACATCTGCATGGCAATATGTTCTCTGCCTTTAGGGAAACCAAAATCCTGCTGACTTAGTCACTCCACCTCCAAAGCAACCATTAATTATATGGAAACTCTCACTTTGCATGGCAATTTTAAAAAGTCTTCATCGTGAAGTTGATGACTATATTTAATTTAGCTATTATCACTTTAAGGCTGCACACGCAGGGCTCCCCACCCCCTTTCGGCATATTGTCTATTAACTCAGCTAGAATTTTCCTTGTCACCTCGTAGAAAACTGCCAGTTAGTCCGTCCGCATCAGGCATTGAGGACTATTGAGAGGGACTGGAAAGAAAAGGTTAACTGCTTTGACTAAATATTTATAAAGTACTCACTCACATCTCCCTGGTCCCATTTGATCCAAAATGAGAATTCTGCCTGTGCTGGGAAGCAGTGTCACAAACTAGATGAGGTTTTTTCTTTCTGAGTCCTGTCTTTGCCCTCTGCTTGTTTCTGTCTGCTGTGAGACTGCAGAAAGCACCGACCTGCCTTCCTTATGGAGGTCTCAGGGCTCAGGTTACTTGAGTTCCTTCCCCAAACAATATAAAATATCCCTTCAGACCAAAGACTATTTACTAATAGCACCTAGAGTGTTACTTCTCACAGGTATTTGTACTGTATTTATTTCTCAATAGAAACGAAGCCCTGTGGGTCTCTGACCTACTCTGAGATGCACCCTTTAGATCCTCCTATTGTACAGAGACCAGCTTCTCATTCACCTGTAATACTAGACTTTGCTGAATGTGGGGACCCTCAGGTAAAATGAGATTATTCCATGTTAGGAATTTGAGCTTTGGAATGAAAACCCCTGGGTTCACCAATTACAGACTATTAGATATTGAGCAAGTTAATAAACTTCTCTGAGCTTTGTTTCTTTGAGGATGATACTATTTAGCTCATAAAATCATTGTGAGGCTTAGATGAGATAAGGTATATTAAATAAAGTGCCTGATGCATGGTAAATGCCAAACACACATGGAGACATTACTTACAAAATAGTAAGTAACATGCTTGTCATGCCTTCTGCAGTCTAGGTCCTATGCTGGCTTTTCACTTATGACCTTTTTCATGACCCAAAGTGATTAGACTGGGGCAAACAGGTGAGGCTGCCAAAAGCTAAAGGTGAGCAGTCCAGGGCTCTGGCCAATATCTTGACATCCCTGAAACATATCTGTGAAGAGAGCAGCATGTGCCATCCCTAAACATCTCTCTTTAGCATAAGGATTCTTTTGAGCTGATTTTTTAGAGACACTGCAGACACAGGAGAAGCTCTGAAAATAGGTAAAAGTTACCCTTTCACAAGGGAAAATTTACATTAGATGTGTGTTTATAACAGGAAGAGCAATTATCAGAGATAATTTTTTACCTGAGAGACCTTCTTACCTTCCTAGGAATTGCCTTCCCCCTTTCAAGTCCAGACCTTAGCTCAGGATGGTGTCTAAGCCTCAATCGTCTGGCTGCCTTTTAAATCTCATATCTTTGTGGGCTCCCATAATTAATTAATTTAAGTTAATTCACATTTTAAACTTAAATTAATTAACTTGATTAATTAAATACAATTAAAATTATTTTTTCTTCCATTAATCTGTCTTTTACACAGGGGTCTCAGCCAAGAACCTAGAAGGGTAAAGAAAAAATAATTTTTCTCCCCTACATGTGGTATGCATACTAGGGAGCCCCAGAACATCAGTTGGAAGTTTTTCTATAAAATAATAGTCCCACCTAATACACAGGAGGGAAGTTGCAGCCTGGAACAGTTAAGGCTGCATAACTCCCAAGTACCTGATAAATACTGGTGTGATGGCAAATAAAGAGTGGTACTGAGACTTAGTCTTCAATAATCTTGGAAATATTTACTCAAACCAATATATGTTTATTGTAATATTTGTGTCAGTTATTTTTTATTAAAATTTCACTTTGAGGCAATTGTAGATTTATATGCAGTTATCCTATATAATAAAAGGGTAATATGCAAATTGACCCTAACAGAATTACTGGGAATGACTAGTCACTATGACACACACGGACCACCAGGGGGCAGACACTCAATGCAGGAGCTGCCCCCTTGGTGGTCAGTGGGCTCCCATAGGGGGAGCTCTGCTCAGCCACAAGCCAGGCTGATGGCTGCCAGCACATCAGTGGTGGCAGGAGCCTCTCCCGCCTCCTCAGCAGCGCTAAGGATGTCCAACTGCAGCTTAGGCCTGCTCACCGTTGACAAGTTGACATCCCCCAAGGGCTCCTGGGCTACCAGCAGGATGTATGACTGCCAGCTTAGGCCCAATCCCCCAGGGAGCAGATTTAAGCCAGCAGGTGGACATCCCCCAAGGGGTTCCAGAGACTGTGAGAGGGCATAGGCCAAGCTGAAGGACCACCCCCCCCCCAGTGCACAATTTTTGTGCACTGGTTCTCTAGTAAGAAATAATACAGAGAGCAAGAGTAAACAACCAGCATCCTTGTAGCACTGATCACCCCAGTGCCACTGACCCAAGGACTGTTATGGCGCCCCTGTATCCTTTACCCATTTCCCTCCCAGTGATAACAACTTGCAAAACTGTATAGCACAGTATCACCACCAGGATATTCATGTTGATGCAGCAAAACATTTCCATCACCAGAACAATCTTCTTCATGTTGCCATTTTACAGCCACACCCACTTCCCTCCTGCCTGCATCCCACCTTATCCCCTGGCAACCACAAATCCATTCTCCATTTCTCTAATGTTGTCATCTCAGGAACATTATATAAATGGGATCATATGGGTTTCTTGTTGCTTCACACTATAGTAGATGACAGTCAAAGCATACATAGATGGTCTCTCAGTGAGCTAGGAATATGGGTGGAACATATATTAGAGGCTTGAAGGTTAAAAAGCAAAAAAGTGGACAAGGGCCTGATATATGCTGAATGCAATAATTTAGATATTATTCCATAGGCCATGAAAAGCTGTTTACGGATTAATTTCTAACCAGTAATTAGAAATTAACAATATGATTCAAGGAGCTCACTCTGGCAGCTATGTGCTGCAGTCATCTAGGTTGGAAGCAGGAAGAACAATCAGAACATGATGTTAGAAGGCCATGGAAGAGATTATAAAGAGCTGAACTAAGCACAGCAGGAAGAGTAGGATAAAGATGATATGAAAAGTGGAAGAGAAAGTGTGGAGGTGAAGGGCTGAAGGCCAGGACTCTCGCTTGGTGACGTGTTGGGGAGGAGAGCCATTTGCCAGGACAAGCGAAGGACAAGATCAGAGTCTGAAGATGAGCCCAGATTTCAAATACTCATTTCAAGGTACTTGTGGGACATCTGCTGACAACATCCAGGAGGAAACGTGGGGCGAGAGCTCTGAAGGGAGGGCAATCTTCCACACACGCATAGGAGGAAATTGAATGCACAGAGACAGAGAGGCCCGCAGAGACTCTGGACACAAGGAGCAGACAGAGCAAGACAAGTCACTTGTCTTCTATTCTCCCACTTTCACATTAGGTATAATGAGAATCATCAAGGGTACATCGTATTTCCAGGGGGGAAAGAATGCAATCCCAGGCTTAAACCATTATAAAATTTTATAAATTCAAGGTGTTACTACTGCAATAAAGAACTATGATGAAATACTAGCAAGTTTTTAGCTCTTTTTATTTTTTATTTTAGCACTAAGCACTTTTTAAAACTTTTCCAAACATCCAAGTCATGCTCTTATTTTAGAAGAACTCAGAAAGGAAGACATATAATTACAGTGATATTCTGAGTAGTTGTTCAGGCACAAACAGTAGCTTCCACATACAGAATCTTATAATTAGGGGCAAGTCCTCAGCCGAATCCAGAACCAGCGGAGTGAGACCATGTAAAGCAGAGGGATCAGATCTTCACTGAAAAAGTGTAAAAACCAACATCCAAGTGTCTCTTTTCTTTGTCTGGTACATTCAACTCTGAATTTTCCATTAGCATATTGCTCTGAATACCTTCTGCCAACAAAAGCTGAGTGGAGGAGAGATAGTCATATACAAGAGAGGTCTCTTTCAAATCACAGCATAAACAGTCAGATTTAGTAATCTCTCCTCCCCTCCAGTTCTAGCACTATCCCCAGCCTACCCATGGGAGTGACTTATTTCCTTCACTTTTTAAAATAGTAACAGGATTCATGAATACTACAGTGACAGCACAGAGAGAACTCCGAATGGGTTAACAAAGAAAATGCACAGAAGTATCTAACTGCAAAAAACTTCAATGCTAAACCAAAATAAACTCCATGTATCTGAGAAATAAAATCACAGATTTCCAACTATTCAAGAGGCTTCACGAATTCTGTCAAACCTACACATGTACTTATCAAGCTGATTCCCTCTTATTAATCTGAAGGAAACAGGAATCATTTATTCAACTTCTTATGTCACAGTGATTAGTGAATGCTTTAATTCCTCTAGCCAGTATCTCTTTGTGAGGACTGTAAGCAAGTCACTGTGCCAGCCTGGGGCTTGAGGGAGAGAGACTAACTTGAAAATTTTACAGTCTGATGGATACCAGTGAATCAATAGAATCTTGATTGTGATGGTATCAAAATCTTTCTACATTTTTAATGAATTCCATATTACCTAAGGAATCTCAGGAAACCACAGGCATGCGTACTGTGGATTCTCCATATTCGCTAATTCTATTTTTTGGATAAAGCTACCTACAGGGGTTATCATTTAGCACTGCCTAATTTCAAAGAGGGTGTGAGCTAGCAGCTAAGGGTCCTGGGTATGAATTGAACAAGGGAGACCTGAGCAATTACAATAATGAATCCTACATAACCAATGGTGTGCCAAGACTACATCTGCCCAAGGGGAGAAAATTGATGCACGAAGTCATTCTGTGTCATTCTGAAGGCTGGATTATGGTTATATAATGGATGAAATTCAGTAAGATACAAATGCCCTCCAGGAAGGCCCATCCACCCCTAGCCCATGTCTCTGCTTTTCACCTAGGCTTCATTGCTATTGGGAAGAATTGCTCTCAGTTACCAGCAAACTTAGTGATACTGAGCTCTCTGCATGAAGGGGCAGAGTGGTGCCCCTGCACACTGGTATAACAGAGTTGGGATGGGGTGGGAGGGGAAATCATGTTGAGGGTTGATGCTGGGAATCAACATCAACAGAACAGACCTTCTGCAGTTTTGGGGCAGGGAAGTAGTTTTGGGAAAGGTTGAGAAGGGAAGAAACATAACAGTGGTTCTCTGCTATCACTGGAAGGCACGATTTCTTGCTTTTAAATCAAGAATGGGTTTTGTATGCTGGTTGGCTCTTCATTTGTCTAATAATGATTGAGGGATACCAGCCAGGTTAAATCTGCATTCAACAAATACTTCTTGCACACCTGCTATGTGCCAGGTTGTTCCAGGGGCTGGAAAAACAAAAATGAAGAACTCAAGGAGCTCATATTCTGGATGGGTGGGTGGGGGTGGGGGTGAATAAACATCCAGAGAGTAAACAACTAGCACCCCTGTAGCACTGATCACCCCAGTGCCTCTGACCCAAGGACTCACCATTTTACATGTTTGCATGTCCTTGGCCTCCCATCCACAGGCTCTGCCTACATAGGACTGTTGGCATGACAACAAGGCACTCATTCTTGACTCCATGCTTTTCTCCCTCATCCTATTCACCCTCATGCTTTACTTTCTGCCACATCTACTCATATGCTTTGTCTACAACAGAAGCACAATGAGCAGTTTGTAGGATTTAACCAGGGCCCAAGGCCTGCGGTTCCACTCCCCACTTTCCATTTTGATGGACTTCCTCGCACAACTACATCCCCTGCTTAGCCCTTGGTTTGTTATAAGCGCTCAGCTTTTGTATGTGCCTCTCCCAGTGTTCACTTACATATATACTCTTCTCTGCACCAGCTGTCACGACTGACCAAGAGATGACACCCAACACACTCACCACCCTAGTGCCTAACACATCTCTGGCTGTGCTGAGAAACAACGGTATCTGTCCTCCTTCCCTTGCCTGGGAGGCTGTACTATGCCTGCATGCCTCAGCAGGGGCGATGCCTGTCCACCATGCCCAAGACATCCCTCAGCCCTGCTGGACCCATTTTTATGGACAACTGCACTTTTAAAAAACCAGAATAACCAGCTCTCTGGGTCCTGGGCCTAGAATCCCCAAGAAGGGTGAGGGTGGCAGTGAAAGCCCCAGCCTCTGCACTTGGGCATGAACCTACTGGAACAAGCCTGAGCTGGGACATTTGTGAAGCACTTCCCAGTAACACTTCTGATTTGTTATTATCTGAGGATGCTGTTTAGGCATCTTTACTGTTTACATACAAGATAATTTTACCCTGAGGGAAAAGTAAGTAGTGTTGGTTGATGACCAGCTCTGTTGCTCCCTAACGGATGGCAACACCTAAGAGGCAAAGGCTTTCTGTCTAGTGCCCTCCCCCTCTTCAGGGGACAGGTAGCGTGGCTTATCTTGGGTCTCACTTCTTCCCACTCCCTTCCTTCTCTTCCCTTCGCAATAATGTAGATCATTTGCTAGTCTTCAGGAAAGTTGGGGACAGAAACACTGTCCTTTATAAATAAAGCTAGAAACTAAATCAAAGGCATGGCCTCTGGTGAGTTTCTCTGCGTCAAAAGAAATCAGATCCTCTAGGCACTTTGAGGTCTTGAGGAGATGAGATACAGATTCGTGAAGTAGAAAAGGAAGTCCTGTAAAGCAATATAACCAACAAATGCAAATCAAAATCATAGGGCTATAAATTCTAGAAGGGCCTGGAATAGAGATGCAAGATAGAGATGACAGTAAAAGAAGGCTTGCTGGAAACACATCCTCCCGATACAGATACAGTGGGTATGCTGCTGGCAGTCAGCACCACATCAGCCGCCAAACAGAAGGAAGTCTGGGCCAGGATGCTGGGGAAAAATCTAATGTCTGTGACAAGCTGTCAGACAGGCATTAGCATTCCCCTGACCTCAGAGGCGCTCACATTTGAAGGTCTCGCCTGATCAAACACACTTTCTGCATAATGAATTATTGGAATAAAAAACCCTAGAGGTCTCCTTGGAACTACCCTGCCATTTGGAACACGTCATACCCCCATATGGCCCATTTTCTTTCTTAAATTTTAACTCTTAAAATGGAAGGAAATGACTTATTTTATTTAAGGAGTAACTGACACCTGATCCATGTTCTTTCTTTCAAACTGGGTAACAAAATACTTCTCACATAATAAAGTCGATTTAATACATTTCTCAACAAGACAGTAAGACAATCCCAAAATAAATAATTTAAATAGAACTGCTGAAATTATTTTACCCACTTATACATTATGTATATACTTTAAGTACATTTGCTTTTCTTTTTTTATCTTAATATTGATATTGTTTCTTTTCTAAACATCTTTAAATATATATTTTTTAGTTATTTCAGAGAGGAAGGGAGAGGGGGAGAGAGAGACATCAATGAGAGAGTCATTGACTGGCTGCCTCCTGCAGGCCGCACACTGGGGATTGAGCCCACAACCCAGACATGTGCTCTGACCGAATTTAACTGTGACCCGCTGGTTTATAGGTCAATGCTTAAACACTGAGCCATCGGTTGGGCTGCTTTTCTTTTTCAAAGAACAGAAACATCATTCTTTCCAATTGTTTTCCAAATTTTAGAGGCATATTCTTTTTACTACATATTAGTGTTAACAGATATATATTCAAGCTTCCTAAAGGAAGTCACTTGGAAATGTATCCTATGTTCATACCTGTTGCATTATCAAAAATGAATACTAAGTTTACCTAAGGTAGGCTGATTCTATGAAACAGTATGATTCAGGGGTCAGAACTACTGGGCTGCCATCCCATTCTTAGATTCTCAGGAGTCTGTAATTAATTCCCTATAACTCATCTTGGATGTACATATATCATTAAGATTTGTCTGGACAACAAAGAGTTTAAGGAACCCGCAGGGTGAATAGCAACATTGGAGGTGTTTGTTCTTATCCAGCTAATAACTTCATTTCTGAGAGGTCACACCCAAACTCCAACAGCTGCAAAAATGGAACCAGTGCCTATAAGACTATCATTGCTGGGATGCTTATATCCCTGGGCTCAAAGTCCTAAAGGATTAAAACAGCAATTATTTCCCATGCAGATTTAGGTTCCTCAAAACCATGCAAGGAAGCACTATTTGTGGTGGAAGAACATAAACCTTATCTAATCTAATAAAAGAGTAATATGCAAATTAACCATCACTCTGAGACACCTAAGCTATGCCCAATAGCCATGCCTCACCCACTGGCCAATCAGAGTGGCTGTATGCAAATTAACCTAGCCAAGATGGCGGCTGGAGGCCACAGAGCTAGAACAAACAGAAGGCTTCTGTTGCACTGGGAGTAAACTGCCTGCCTAGGCCGGCTGGGCCTCTGCTCAAGGCAACAGTGTTTCAATTATAGAAGCAAACAGGAGGCTTCATGCCTGCTTAGGCCTCCACTCAAAGCAACAAAGTTTCAATTACAGAAGATAAATAAACCCCAGAAACCTGATTCCAGCAAGCCTCGCTGGGACCTTGGGTCAATGGGAGCTGTGGGCAGCCTGAAAATGGCCCTCAGCCCCTCCCCAAGCTGCACACCACCATGGGGTGAGAGTCCCCACTGGAGGGCTTGGCCAGACAGCAAATAGCCATTAGCCCCTCACCTAGGCTGGCCAGGCATGCCAGCAGGTGGACATCCTCCAAGGGGTCCCAGACTGCGAGAGGGCCCAGGCCAGGCTGAGGGACCTCCCCTCACCCCCAGTGCACAAATTTTTGTGCACCCGACCCCTAATATAGAATAAACAGGAAACCTTGGCAGACTCAGGTTACACAAACACTTAGGAAAGCACCCATATTCTTAGAGTTACTAAAATATACCAACAAAGGCAGAACTTGAAATGAAAATAATGTTCAAATTACTTTCCTTGTTTTACATGAGTAATATGAGTAATGTACAAATTAATTTCCATTTACCATTCTTTGTTAACTGGAATGTTAACTGGCTATTCCTTTTTCACCATTTCAGCATTAGAGGTATCTAATTAGTTTTATTTTGTTATACATATCTTCAAAAGGAGGATCTTTTTTTTTTTTTTATATGGGCAGGTTTCTTATTAAATACTAGGGGCCCGGTGCACAAAAATTTATGCACTCGGTGGGGGAGGGGGGTCCCTCAGCCTGGTCTGTGCTCTCTCACAGCGTGGGACCCCTCGGGGGATGTCCATCTGCTGGCATGCCTGGCCAGCCTAAGTGAGGGGCTGAGGGCTGTTTTCAGGCTGCCCACTGTCCCTTCAGGGTTTGGGTCCCTACTAGGGTGCCTGTCCAGCCTGGGTGAGGGCTGAGGGCCGTTTTCAGGCTGCTCACAGCTCCCATTGACCCAAGGTCCCAGCGAGGCTCGCTGGAATCAGGTTTCTGGGGTTTATTTATCTTCTATAATTGAAACTTTGTTGCCTTGAGCAGAGGACAAAGCCTCCTGTTTGCTTCAGCTCTGTGGCTTCTATAATTGAAACATTGTTGCCTTGAGCAGAGGCCCAGCTGGCCTATGTAGGTAGTTTCCTCCATTGCTGGTGCAACAGAAGCCTCCTCTTTGCTTTAGCTCCGTGGCTGCCGGCTGCCATCTTGGCTTGGTTAATTGCATACAACCACTCTGACTGGCTGGTGGGCATGGCTTGGCTGGTGGGCATGGCTTATGTGTAATGGAGTGAGGGTCAATTTGCATATTACTCTTTTATTAGAGTAGATACCTATATTCTGTTAGAAATGTTTCCAAAAAAACTCACAAATGAAACAAAATAAAAAAAGGCAGTTGCTCAAGGCGTTAATCAGGAACCTTGGACCTTCCACCTCTCAGCTCCTTCTATCATTATGTTACAACCATGAGATTTTCTTCCTCATGGTTGCAACATAGGAGCAAGGGGGAAGAGCAACATGCATTTCTCCTGGAGACCATTTATTGGGAAAGGAAAGCCTGTAGGATATTCACCTACATCTCACTGGTGTGTCCCATCACATCCTTAGCTGAAAGGAAGAAAGAAGGTAACAATTTTTAACTGATTGTATTTCTGCCCTAAACAAATGAGCATTTTGTTAGCTCAGAAGGAAATAATGGAATCCAGCAGATAGCTACCTATATTTGCTACAAATATCACTCTGTATGGGTAACTACGGGATGGTTGACTCCCATCACCTACTTCCCATTTTCTCAGCTCTTCCGTTTCTCTAGTCATATACTCCCTCAGGCTTCGGTTCTTAGGTCCTACATAACTTTCAATATTCTTCTCTTAGCTTTCCAGTATTCTGCTTCAAAAATTTATATTCCTTTCCTGCCAACTCTCTCTGCCTTGTTTTGTCTATGCCAATTACTTTGTTCCTTCCATCCCTTTTTTTTCTGAGTACCCCTAACAAAAGCTGCTCCTGATTCAAAATCCTTGTTAGCTAAAACACCCAGAAATAATTTAATGTTTATTCTCTTCTAAGTCTCTCATTAAATATCAGATAAGACTCAGATATCTTTTAATCTATAAAATTTTACACCTATGATATTAGTGTGAGCTTGCTGACAAGGAAGGCAGCACTCAGGTATGTCTTTGGTTATTGATTGAAGGGTATGAGCTAAGGTGACTCAAAGATACATTATTGTCAAAGAGGCAGAGTTTTAGTCAAAATCATGAAGGTCTAAGTGGAGAGTCTCAGACTCTGGCAGGAGCAAGGCAGTGTGGAGATTGGAAAATATTTGCCTTTGTAGCCTTATTTTTTTTTACTTAAAAATTGCTGATATTTAGAGAGGGGGAGGGAGGGATGGAGGGAAAGAGGGAGAGAGATAGAGATATTTATTATTCCACTTATTTATGCATCCATTGGTTGATTCTCCTATGTGCCTTACGGGGATCAAACTCGAGACTTTGGTATATAAGAATGACTCTCTAACCAACTGAACTACCCAGCCAAGGCTGCCTTTGCAGCATTTGTAAACACATTTCAATACTTTGCTGATTTACTGATGAAACTATGAAAAGAGAGTATACTAGTACAAATCGAGTAATGAATCTGCTGTGAGCACGTGCTAGAGGGAGGAAGAAGTGGGTGGCTGAGATGCTGAATTGGGAAGCCAGACTCACCCAGATACATACAGAAATAGAAGCGTAAACTCAGCATATAAGAACCCCTCTGCCACCTACAGCAGTTGGGGCAGTCTGAGAGAAGTCCAAACAACTTTGCTCCCAAGAGTAAGCTCATGCACCCCAGTTGGACAGTTTGGGTTCTGAAGATGTGACTGTTTGAGAAAGAGTGGGATGCTGGTAGCAGTACCCAGCTCAAGTCTCAATCCTTCATGTCCCAAGAGCAAAACAGTAAGCATTCAGTTGACTGAACCAGTCCTCGGTATTTCAGCGAACACTTGATGTTACTCCAGGATGCTCCTGGAGGCCTTGGCTCTTATCTTCTGCAGTCTAGCCAAGTGTTCCTTGTACACAGAGTACTCTCCCTGAGCTGAGTTCTGGTTCTTAATCTTATCATGTCTTCATAAATGTTTTAGTGACCCTTATAGATGACTGTCAGAGAGATGCCCAGTACATCTCCTCCTTAATCTGGCTTTGAAAACATCTAGACCCTAGGTAGAAAGGTTTTCTCCTCTACCTAGGCAGCCACATGCTAAAAAGGTTTGAGAGAAAAAAAACGTAGTGAACCACAGAAGGCTAGAAACTCATTTAACTGATATTCCATGAGACTCTGCAGAACATGGGGGGAAATGAGGCTTATACAATCATAGAATCAGGGAACAACACATAAGAAATGGAAATGGAGGGCCTTCATCTTCTTTTCTCTTTTCCTTTCCATTCCCTTCCCTTGCCTTATTCCTTTCTTTTCCCTCTCTCCCTCCTTTCCTCCCTTCCTTCCTTCCTTCCTTCCTTCCTTCCTTCCTTCCTTCCTTCCTTCCT
>PVJC01046583.1:0-13241 GCA_004026665.1 Murina feae
TAATATGCTGTCTTCTATTTTTAATTGACTAAGGTGGACTTCCTGTCATCACACTAGGCCAAGCACTGTTGCTTATCTTTAGTCTTCATAGAATGGCACTTAGAGCCCAGACTCAGCTGTTCCTGTCCCATGACAAAGGATGTTCACCAATAACTGTGCCTGAATGGAAAAGAAAAAAGAGTGGGTGCTAATATTTTCTGTGGAGCTGCATGCCAAAATGCTAAACATGGTGCCAGCCTATGTCACAAGCCCAGGGAGAGGGGAAATTTTCAACCCAAATTGTGTGCCAGAGCTTAGCTGCTTTCACTGAACTGAGGGGAGAGTGGGGTCTCCCCAATCATACAGAACTGAACTGCTGTAGAATAACCAGACTATGGCCATTTTCTTAGCCTTAGAAAAGAATGAAAAGGAATTCAGAGCTGGAAGATCCTGAAGATCATCTTGGCTTTCAGGTTTTTCTGTAGACTCCTAGTTGTCAGGAACCACAAACCAAGACAAAAATCATTGTTTCTGGTGATAAAGACTTCTCCCACTTCTGGAGTTGGATTGCAGATACATAAGACAAACAGTAACCCACATGACCTGAAAGGAGTGGCCCTGGGCAGAATCATCTCCCCAGCTTTTCTACTTGACATTAATGACGATAGAGACTATGGGAATTACATAATTAATACAAGTGATACAACCATGCACAGATCTGAAATGTGAGATATTTATTCTCACTGGGAAGTCCTTGTTAATCACTCTTTTGGGCATTTGGAGTACTTTTAAAAGTGTAATATGACCTGGAAGACTTGTGTTTTTTAAGAGTACCAATGTGTTGATATTTGCATAAAAGCACAAGATAAACAAGATCTTAAATCTTCAATCTCATTCAAAGACTTGAAAAATACTTTCATAGAAAAATCAAGAATATTTTCACAATAATTTGAACGACTTTCCCCCTAAAATCAGAGTCTTCAAATAAATATTTTTTAAGAGGCAATGCCATGGCATGTGGGGGCTTCAGGTCTTCTCATTCCTCTACTGTTAGGAGTGTTTCATGGGCAAGTCTGAGGAAAGTGGAATTAACGGTCATGAATGCATGCATACCTGAGTTAAACAATAATTTATACATTAGCTGGTCTGTCAGCAGGAATTGTAAGCAAGGAACCATGGGTGGACATGAAAAGGTTTTGAGTCACCAAACTTTAGCTACAACATGATTTTTTCAGACCCAGGCTTTGCTGGGCTCTTTCTGGTTTCCCCCTCTTTGGATTTCCTAGGGGGCACCCAATCTATATCCCAGAACAAAGATTTAGGAGAAGGGTTCTCAGGAGAAGAGAGATGTCTCCTTGGGGATATGGCTACTGAGCTTCTCTGCTTCACTGAGGTGGAAATTCGGATTTTCTCAGCAGTGGGGTATGGCGGGGAAGGATGAACTAGAATGGAATGGAATCATGCCTCTGGGCCTTAAACTATGACACTTTAAACAGGTTAATTAACATCCCTGAGCCTGTTTCCTCATCTGTAAAACTGAGGTGGCAGTAGCATCTGCTTCACAGAGCTGTCATGGCCCTCATACAGTTAGCAGTGTCCATAACACATTCCATTTCACCCAAAACCCAAGAAGTCCTGCGATAAAACTTCAAAAATAAGCATATACTTCTTCCTTCCTGCAAATTCTACCTTGCACCCCCACCCTCAAACATCTGTAAGGTGCCTTGTGCTGATCTTGAAACAGCTTTGGCTGTAAAATGACTCAGATGGAGTAAATGAGCTCAGTGGCTGGCGCACGGTACCTGGGCGTCTGAGACCCTGCCAGCTGGCTGCCATCCATCCCTCAGCTGGCCTTCCTGGAGCAGAACAATCCAGGGATCCCTCCATGAGACATTTTCTCCAATGTTTTCTTTAACTCTGACAACTGCAACTGAAATTTAGCAGCAGCTTGTGGCCTCCCCGGGATTTCTTTAGCATATTTTTCTCTCTCAGTCTTGCTGTTGCTTTTTACTGCTCCTCCACTTCAAAGTTCAGATTTCTTTTTTTAATAGAAAGATTAAAAGGTTATTGGGGAGAAAAGACTTGACATAATAGCTTATGATGACCCACTGAATACTGCAAAAACATCCATTCCAAGTAGAAAATTAAGAAATTAACATCATGCTTTCTATTTTTCAAGATGATTTTTTTTCTTTCATGAAACTAAAAACTTCACAGTCAAAAACAATCTGCCTTCCTCCCTCCAGCAGTTTTGAGCACTCATCATGTGTCATCCTCTTAGTTACTTATAAGAGACGTAATGATGAAGAAAGCACCTCCTCCTCCTCACCTACAGGCATCTGGATAGACAGCAGATAGTGCCTATTGTTCAACTACTGACTCACCTCCTTGTATACACTGCCAGGTGCACACAGGGATACATCAGCAGACCCTGCAGTAACTCCAAACTCCCAAGCAAGGTACCCAAAGTAACATACATGTCTATTATTCATTTAAAACCAACCCTCAAGTCTTCCTACCCGCTTCTCTAGCATTTCCTGTGTTCATTAACAACACCACTGGTCTTGGGCACAAATGAGAAGTAGGTAGGTCTTGGTTTTAGCTTCTACTCTCTTCTATCAAACCTCCCTTTCTGGGTATTCCCATATGTATTATTTCTAAGTTCCACAACAATCCCTGCAATTCTTTAAAGCATCTGAAAGGGCATTGACAGTTCAGGAAAGAATCATTTTTCTAAAAGGGAAATAAGTTGAATGAATAGAGGAGCCTTCTAATTGACATACAACAGTTCCTCAAAGAGATGAAGTCTCCTGTGTAGGAATCATTGGCCATCTCAGATGCTCTCTAGGTTCAAAAGCTGGAGGAGGCAAATGCTCAAATTTCTATAAACATAGCTAGCAGAGTATCGCCAGGCCCTCGCTGCTCAGACCCTGCCCCTCAGATGCAACCTCAGAGACTTCGGGCCTGGGCACGAAGAGTCCCATGTGACCCTACTGGATGTGGCAGTCCAGCAGCCTGCACATCCACAGGGCAAGGAGGGCTCGGGGCGTGGCACTGCTCATCAACTTCATATCACAAGCACACACCCCTTCCAGGAAGATCAGAAAGGTAAAACTTTATAACTTTTAGAAGAAAACCTAGGAGAATATCCTTTTGACCTTGATTAGCTTTCAGAAAATATACAAAATGACAGAAACTGTGAAGGGAAAAAGATGAGTCTGACGGCATAAAAATGGAAAACTTCTGCATTAAAAGACACCAGAAGCAAAATTTAAAGAAAAGCCACAGATTGAGAGATTTGCCAATGGGTATTTCATGTGCAATTGTATACTCTAGGGGAACTTAGACAAGCCCACAGATATGCATGTATGAGAATGTGTGCTATAGCATTTTTAGTAATTGCAAAAAAATGGTAATGTAAATGTTTATTAATAGAAGAATAAATAAATTTTGGTATATTTATATATCTGAAAAGAGCATTAAAATGAATGTATTATAATAATATCACTATGGATAAATGTCAAAAACAGCGGGAGATAAAATCACCCCAAACAACCCATTATTGAGGGGAAAGGTACATATAATACAATCTATATTAAATTTCAAAATCCTGCAAAAATCAACTTTGTGTGTTTTTTATATTTTTGATAGGTTTATGCATACATAATACATGCACAAAAATAGCAAACATTAAAGTAATGTGAGTATTTCTATTTCAAGGGGAATGAGACTGGCAGGGCAACTAGGGGGGTTCAATAATACAGTTAACATTTTAACTTCTTTTCAAAAGGACACGAGGCAAGTAGTATAGTAATATTTGAATAGGCCAGGCATTTAATGCATGTCCTTTGTGTCTATGTGGGAAATTTGTCACCATGTTGAAAACTTCTATTCTGAGGCCACGGCATATGACATGGCTGTATGAGACCCTGTATCAAATGCTGGGTTTAAAGGGTGGGTCCACAGGTAGGAATTCACTAAGGTTCAGTTTAGACTATGATGCTGCCAGGACCCCTGGGGAGCAGGAGGGGCAGTCCTTGTTCTCTAGCAGCCTTGGGTCACCATAGGAGGAGCAGACAGAGAGTTCTAAGGCAGAGTGGAGTAACACTAGTTCTTTGGGGTCAATGAGATTCCATCCAGTTGCAGGTGATGAAAAGCCCTCTGGCCAGAAGAGCAGGATAAAGACCAAATAGGGAGTATATTCTGCTAAAAAAAAAAAAATGTGCTTAGATTTAGGGTATATGTAGGGAAGTAAACCTAAAAAGGAAGGAAAGAATGTTGGGCTGAGGGGTTTAGATTTCACTCTCGGGATAAGAAAAAGCCACAGAAGGTATCTGGAATAGAGGACATGGATCAAGGCACCAGCTTATAGGAGTTCTCAAAGTGAGAGCAGACTCTGGAGACTAGGAGAGGAGGCCTCTGAAGTAGCCATGGGGACAAAGGAGAGCCTTGACTACTAGTCAGAGGGGCGGCAGAGAAGGGGAAGGGCAGGGCCCGAGCAAAAGCAGAAGCTGGCAATGAAGGGGCAGTGGAACCAAAGGTTCGGAGGCTGACCAACTAACTTTCAGGAAGTTCTGGTTTTGGGAAGTGTGGCTGTGGCGGTCACAATAAAGATGACCATGGAGACTGATTAGGGCAGCTGTGACAACAAGGAAAGAGCTACATTTACTCTTGTTGGTTGTGTGCCAAGCAATGTTCTCAGCCTTCTCTGTGAATTAGCTTATTTCATCCTCCCAACAACCCAGGAGGTAGGCACTAGTGCCATTCCTGTCCCACAGATGAATAAAGTCAGGCCAGGAAAGTCAAATTATATGGCCAGGGTCACACAGCTGGCACGTGTCAAAGCCATGGCTGGAACCCAGCCATCAGACCCCAGAGCCCAAGCTCTCTCACCAGAGAGGTGGGCTAGTCTATATATATAGGGGTCACTTGTACCACAGGGATGGGTGAACCTGTGTAAGAAAAGGCATGAGATTAGAATCTGGGTGATACCTATCTTAGGAGGTGGCAGAAAGAAAGGAGTCAGGACTTAATTCAGTCTTAGTCAGGGAGGAAGAGGATCCAGGATGGAGCTGTACTTTGAAGTTGAGGGCATTTTAGGGAAGATGTGAGGGAGTGCAGCAAAATGCATGAGTAAATGGCGGGGGTTGGGGGGAAGGTAGGACGGCAGGCCAGAGGGAGTTTGGCCAGAATAATGAGATGGCAGTGGGAAAGGAAAGAGACTCTTGAAATGTAAAAAATCAAGAGGTGAACTGGTAGAGAGTGGTCCCAGAGTGAGTGAGAGGGCATGACATTGGGAACCGAGTGGGAAGAAATGACTTTGGAAGTTCAACGGTCAGTTGTGAACTCAAGAGATGGGAGGAAGGGAGCATGAGTAGATAGCAATTTGAAGAGATTTCTGGGTGGCCAGGAGGATGTGGAAGAAACTGATGGGAAGTGACCTCAATCCCTATGAGTAAACAGATGAAGTCATGTTCAGAACAAAGTAATCTGGGGCACAGAAGAGGGAATAACCTTTGAAAAATGATGTCTAGAGACAGGAAATCAAATAAATAGACATGACAATACCAATGACAGCCCAACTTCTAAGACAAACAGATCAATTTGATGAGGATACAAAACATTTGAGTTTTCCTAAAAATTCTGATAGCCTAAGTAAAAGCTAAGCAAGCAGATGTTGGGAATGACAAGGTAGAAAAATCAGAACCAAGAAGGGCAAGGGAATTGAGGAGAAGGGATGAACCACTTAAATAATTTATTTTGGAGTTCAGCTGAAAAAAGGGAAGATGAAGGCTGAGAGAACTGGTAAGAGTATATCCATAGAGCATCTACTGGACACCAACTATAAGGTTGCAATATTGATAACGACAATGAAGATGAAAAGCAATTTCAGTGGGAACAAGCAATTTCACTAGAGGTGGTAGGTGAACTGGGGCTGCTGTGAGCCCAGTGGAATCAGGTGCTAAGATAGTGTGTAGAAGACAAGAGATTTCAGTGGCCAGGTAATGGAGGTATAGCTTTGCCAAGGAATGGGGAGGTGGCTATGGAGGAGGTGCTGAGTAAATCAAAGGATTAGAAAGACATGATAAACAGAGGGCTTGACCATTACATCCCCAAAGATGTAGCAAAAGTTAAGAGTGAAAAATCAGTGAGTATCTGACAAAGGTAGAAGTGCTAAAGTAGACACATGAACTAAAGAGAAATGGCCCAGAGGATGCTTCAGGAAGAAGTATGTGGACTCCTGCATCCTGGTCCATGTCTGAAGTGAGAGCTATATCGGAATATATATTGTAGTAGAGGCCTGGTGCACGAAATTCGTGCATTGGGGGAAGGGGGTTATTCCTCAGCCCAGTCTGCACCCTCTCCAATCTGGGACCCCTCAAAGGATGTCCGACTCACAATCCAGGACTGCTGGCTCCCAACCACTCACCTGCTTGCCAGCCTGATCACCCCTAACCACTCCCTTGCCATCCTGATCAACACCTAACTGCTCCCCTGCTGGCCTGATTGCCCCTAACTGCCCTCCCCTGCTAATCTGGTCACCCTAACTGCCCTTCCCTGTTGGGCTTGTCACCCCTAACTGCCCTCCCTTGCCAGTCTGGTTGCCCCCAACTGTCCTCCCCTGCAGGCCTGGTCACCCCTAACTGCCCTCTCCTGATGGCTCAGTCACCCCTAACTGCCCTCCCTTGCCAGTCTGGTTGCCACCAACTGTCCTCCCCTACAGGGCTGGTCCCCCCCAACTTCCCTCCCCTGTAGGCCTGGTTCCCACCAACGTCCTTTCCCTGCAGGGCTGTTCCCCCCCAAATGCCCTCCCCTGCAGGCCTGGGTCCCCCCAAATGTCCTCCCCTGCAGGCCAGGTCACCCCTAACTGCCTTCTCCTACAAGCCTGATTGCCCCCCACTGCCCTTCCTTTTAAGCCTGGCCCTTCCCAAATGTCCACCCCCCTGGTGTCCATCTTGTGGTGGCCATATTGTGTCTACATGGGGGTGGCCAACTTTGACCACATGGGTGTGGCCATCTTGTGTGTTGGAGTGATGGTCAATTTGCATACCACTCTTTTATTAGATGGGATAAGTTGATTGAATGTTTTTTTTTAAAGCAACCCACCAGATCAGTCAATTGAATGCTTTCAAAGGAAAATACTGTGTTTTAACTCCTATAATATGAGCCTAATATGAGAGGAAAATGGATGGTAATTGGGCAAAAAATGGGTAAAGGAGCATGTTAGAGATATGCAGCAAACAAAGGAAAGGAGAAACTAGTGTGGGGACATATTTCGATCCAATGTGCTCAATCTCAGGAATGTATTATAGACTTCCTTCCACATACCCAGGACACTCATGACTTCTTTACAATTGCTAAGAAATGTTGGTATCTTCCTAGCCCTTTTGGTGAACAACTGGATTTTGAATCAAAACTTGTCTCCCTTCTGCTCTATTCTGAGGTGTATGAGCAGCTTGGGCTAGAAAGCTCCTGGGTGACTTGTGAAAAAGCAGGCAATCCATTACGTGTCCTGTTTGCACCTTTGTTCCCATTACAATCGTAATTCAGACGAAATACACACATACACATGCATGTTTAGGTGTGAAAGTTAACACCATCTACAGTAATGTGAAATACTACATATGTGCAATGGGGTTAATTTACAGTTACTGTGGGATACATAACTCTGCAATTTCCTGGCTTTGGTCTGTATAGTTTTTCAGACTTGACATTTTATTAACTTTTTCTTTAAACCAGCTATCTGTCTTTGGCTAGTTTTCCCCATCGTATTAGCTTGCATATTTCCAAGCTGAATATCATGTTGTAAAAGCCTGTCCATTTCCTCTCATCTCTCTCAGTCCATCTGTATTTTTTTACATCTAACCTCTTGGGTCCTCACCTTTTTTGGCTCTGTAAATTTAATTAATGTACTCTTGACTTTCTTTACTAAGCCACTTGAAAATTTACATAAAACAGATCCAGTTTTTTCATCATACCCTAATAGAAACACTTCAGCTACATTTCCCTTTCCCATATATTTCAATTTATCTTTTCAATATAACTTCCCTACTTTAAAATTAATAGATATAAGTAAACATGAATACTTTTGACTGATTCTTCTATGGAAAGGCTTCTACATTTGAGATGTTCTCCCATGTTAAAAATGGGTTAATATGTAAACAACATTTGCTATTATATACTTTTCATAAAATTGATATCTTCTTTTCTTATGTCTCAATTCTCCTTTATATTGTTGAAAGTCCTGAAGGATTTATTTTGCTTTTATAGAACTGCCTTCCTATATTTCTATTAATTTTGGAGAACTGAAGATGTTTTCAGAGGAGAAACAAAATACAATAATTATCCATTTTTCCCATAAACACACACACACACACACACACACACACACACAAACCAACAAAATATGAGATTACTCTGAGTTGCTGTGTGTTGTTTTTTTTAAAGAAAGAACTCCTAGCTGCTTGAATGAATGAATTCTCTTAATGCATTTGAAATTTGAAATCACAGAATATTTATTGTAAGGATCCATTTTGTTTTTCCTCATATTTTTATTTGCTTACTCAGTGTATTATTTAATGCCAATGATACACAATTTATGTCTCCTTCCTTAATGGAAAAAACACACATTTATTAGTAAACTAGTGATAGTTCCTTTGTTCTCCACATTAGCTACTTGCTTTTTCCCTAGCAGGAACATTTATATGCTCACCTCCAGAAAAAGCAACATATATACTAGTTGCCTCAAACCAACTGTAAGGCAGTAACAGTTGAGCTCACATATTTGCCTGTAATTTTTTCTGCTGAAACTCTTAACAGGTTATAAATATGTTCACAATGGAAACAATGGAGGAGAAAAATGTGTTTTCAAATTTGATTAATTTTAGGATTCCTTATTTAAATACTTTGCCTTACTTCTCATTTTTTTTAGAGGACTCTTACTGACAATTCTCATATCACCCTTTTCTTTGCAGTTCTTGAAATAATCAGATTTTAAAATTAAAACACTTACTGAAATGTACCAACAAATACATTTGGATTGCTATGAGAAGTATCAAAATGAAGTTCATTAAATCTATAGAGAGCTATCCAAAAACAAGAAAGAAAGAAGTTATCTCTGGTTAGCTTTCCACAGAGCAGTGCTAATTGCTCAAAGTAAGAGCTGAGGATCACAGGTGGTCCACTAAGAAGACACGAAAACTCATAACCTACAGCATTCTAGCCTTAGGACCGGCAAATCATAGTGTCTTGGGTAGTGAGCTGAGTTGAG
Source organism: Murina feae (assembly GCA_004026665.1). NCBI lineage: Eukaryota > Metazoa > Chordata > Mammalia > Chiroptera > Vespertilionidae > Murina > Murina feae. Next base: position 9,251 of record PVJC01046583.1, read on the forward strand.
GGTTAGACAATACCATTGGTGGAATAACTAGACAAAGAAATTCCAGAATGAACAGAAATGGTGAGGAAGAAATAGCGTTGTGTTATATTTGGGTAAACTGAGCCTAGTCTTTAAGGAATTTTCCCAAGGAGGGGGTCAGGACAACCAACCTTTCACTCATCTGCAAACTCTCCTCCAATGATTCACCCTGGATTCAATTAGACCTTCTACGCTGACACTTCAGTGTCATGATCCCACTAATTAATTCATGATTGAGAACTTTAATGAAAATTTGTGAGATCAGGATTTTTTCCTTTCTCCATTCAGCTGGACTTAAAGCTGATGATTTACTATTTTTCTTTCAATTAAAGGACAACAGGAAAACATTTGTTTTGAGTCCTGATTCGCAGGCCCACTGAGGCTTGTTTCATTGAACTTCTCACTGAAGGTTCAGCAGGGCCTTTCTGCGTCTCCACAATAAATTACTTCCGCAGACGCTCGGGCCCACAGCTTCCCCGAATCCTCCCTTATAATCCCCAACATCTGTTCTATGTCCAGTGCTGACCAATGTGGGAATCAGCAAGTATTGACTGTCAGCATCAGCACAGATGAGCACACATGCTCACTGAGCGTCAGCTGGCCCTGTGATTTCAGCTGAACACACCGGACATAAGCGAGGCTCTAGTTTAAACCATTTGCGAAATAGAGGAAACACCTGTTTAGAATGCGTCCAAAATAAACGTGTTGAGTATTTTGAGGGGCTGAGGTTGATAGCAGCAGTTCAGGTTACAGAGCCTTGGGTAGTTGGGTGCATTACATACCCCAAATTCCTAGCGTTGATACTAATATGTATTTTTCAAATGTTTTTATTGAGGATTGTCTATAGAAAGTTGGTTTGAGTCTTATTCCTTTTTGGGTGACATGCAAAATTTCAACCTCAATCAAATGTCCCATATTACCTTATTTTGGACTCAAGCCTAATACCTATCATAAAAAAATGAAAACATAGTGTGCTGTTTTTAATATAATGCTTGATTTATTTGGGAGAACGGTATGATCCAAAGTACAGATGAGTTTGTATCAATGAATTACACTACAACACTTACACTTACCCACTTTTACCTAATCAACAGTCCAGCTGGGGAAGGGGACCAAACTTATTCAAGTTGGATTATCAGGGACAGTTCATTTTATTTGCAGTATTGCTTTGTTCCAAATGCATTCAAAAAATTAGTGAATTGAAACAAGCAAAAATTTTAACATAGCATTCCAAATGAGATAACATGTCCTTCAGTTAGGCAGCTTGCCTAACTTAGCATAAGTTAATATAGTGAATTTAATGATTTAGTAATCTCCTCCAGCCTTAGTTTATACATTTGGATTGCTGTGAGAAGTATCAAAATGATGCTATCTTATGCCTGCAGGGTGGCTGTTGGGCATCCAATAACATATGTAAGTAGCCTAGGAGAGTACTTGGCACAGGAATTTTTAGTACATTATAAAATTTGTCAAAATCTAACTCTCTAGAATGATATTTGAAGCCATTCATTGCCTGGCTCCTCTCATTCAAGACCCTGTTCTTGGCCTTCCATCACCAGCATCTGATACTCAAGCCACAGTGAACTGTCTGCATTTCTCCAAGTCCTCAAAGTTCTTATTTTCACCCATCTTTTTCTCAGCTCAGCTGATGGTGCCCCACTTTGCTATTGTTCTAAGAATTCTCCTTCCTTCTTTCAAATTCAGTTCAAATATGACATCCTCTGCATCTCCAGGCAGAATGAGATGCTTTGTTCCCTGTGTTCCTCTTTAATGGTATCTATTCTATTGATACCATTTTTTTTGCATGACTATCATTTGCAAGGCACTGTACTAGTTGTCAGTTATCCTGATTTTTTTTATTACTTAAAATATTACAAAAAGTAGTACATATGTCTCCTTTTTTTTTTTCCCCTTGACCTTCCCCCGGCCTCCCCTACCCCCCAGTGTTTTGTATTGGTTATGTTTATATGCATGCATAAAAGTCCTTTGGTTGATCCCTTATCCCCCTCCCCCACAACCCTCCCCAGCCTTCCAGCTGTAGTTTGACAGTCTGTTTGATGCTTCTCTGCTTCTGTATCTATTTTTGTTTATCAGTTTATAATGGTCTTTATTATCCATAAATGAATGAGGTCATGTGGTATTTTTCTTTCATTGATTGGCTTATTTCACTTAGCATAATGCTCTCTAGTTCCATCCATGCTGTTGCAAATGGTAAGAATTCCTTCTTTTTTACAGCAGCATAGTATTCCATGGTGTAGGCCTTATCCTGATTTCAACACACACAGATGAACCTACAACAAGGACATTATATTCCAATACACAGATGTGGAAAGTTTGGTTCAGAGAGGTCACACGATCTTCCTAAGCTCACACCACTGGCTAGAGGTAAGAATCACCATCTGATCTAGGCCCAGAGTCCAGAGTGCATGCTCTTTCCACTGTGCCTCGTGGGTTTACATTACACTCAGTATTATGTTTGTTTACTCAGCTTTATTAGACTGAGAGCCTCCTAATGGTTGGGATGTGTTCTCCACATCCTTGTATCTGCAGCAGCTGGTCTGTCACAGGCAGCCACTTATTAATAGATTCACTAGAGACAGCAGAGGGGAAGCTACTTCCTTTACAGGCTATCCATATCTACTCTATAAAAGCGAAATATTAAAATTAACCATTTCTCCAAGACAGGGTAAGCCACGCCCACCAGCCAATTAGAGCGGCTGTATGCAAATTAGCCCAGCCAACATGGTGGCCGCCACTTACGGACCTGAGTAAACAGCCCTTTCCATTGCGGCAGGAGCGAAAGTGAAGCTGCGCCCGCTCAGCTCCTCTCTGATTAAACTGCCTCTAGCAAAACACAGCTTTGAAACAATGTAACAATCACAGAATCCTCCGGAGCTGAAGGAAAGAGCAGCTCGGGCCTCACCAGTAAAAGTAACAATTGTTTCATTATAGACGCTGCGAGGTGAAGCAGAGAGGAGGGTTCGTTAGTTAGAAGGCCGCCTTAAAGGAACAGTGTATCAATTATAGAAGATAACCCCAGGTCTTAAAGGAACAGCATCAATTATAGGAGAGAAACCGTAGACACCTGCGTCCAGCCGGCCTTGCTGGGACGTTGGGTCAATGGGAGCTGTGGGCAGCCTGAAAGCCCCTCACCCAGGCTGGTCAGGCACGCCAGCAGGTGGGCATCCCCTGAGGGGTCCCAGACTGCGAGAGGGCACAGGCCGGGCTGAGGGACCTCCCGAGTGCACAGAGCGGCTGCAGGGCAGGACAGCGCAGGACCCAGGACCCGTGAGTGGGAAAGAGGCGGCAGGGTTGGAGGGCACCGAGAAGCGGGTAAGAGGCGGCGAGGGGGGGGTGTCTCGGCCTGCTTGGTGGCTGCCCAGGCCCTTTGCGGGGCACCGGGGAGCGGGAAAGCAAGGCTGCAGGGGCCGGGGTCCTGCTTGGCAGCTCCCCAGACCCCTTGGTGGCACAGGGAAGTGGGAAAGGAAGGCAGCAGGGGACGGGTGAGTGGGAAAGAGTTGGCGGCCTGCTTGGCGGCTTCCCAGGTCCCTTCTGGGGATCAGGGAGCAGGAAAAGGCTGGCCTGACCACAAGGCGGGGTTTTCCCTCCTTTCTGGTGGCTGGAGGAAGATGGGCAGTAGGCAAGCTTGGGAGGCAGGCCGCACCCAGCCCTGGCCACGCTCAAAAAAGAGAACAACATGCAGGGGAGAGCAAGAGTCTGAGAGATCAACATAGAGGGGGTGCCTGCTCCAAGCCTGAGGGCAGGCCCCCCCGTAGGTAGACACACACAGGAGGACTGCTCCGAGCCTCAGATGCGGCTGGGGGCAGGTCCCCAGTGGTGACACACACACACACACACACACACACACAAAAGGCGCCTGGCAGACTGGGGCCATCATAGGACATCCACTGAGGGGTCCCAGACTGTGAGAGGGCACAGGCCGGGCTGAGGGACTCCCTCCACCCCGAGTGCA
>PVJC01046584.1:0-13266 GCA_004026665.1 Murina feae
CCTGAAAGACTGGGCGTGTGCCTTGACCCGAAATCCAACCAGCAACCTTTCCGTGCATGGGACTACGCCCAACCAACTGAGCCGCACCAGCCAGGGCTTAAAGCTTTTTTAATCTCTGCACCTCTTCTGGCCCGTATTGCTCAGCCCAGTGCTTTGTTCAAGGAAGCTGTTCTATAAATGCCCTGCTTCCTTCCAGCCCTGAGACCAGGTGTACAAAGGCCCCTGACCACTCTTCTAATGTCTACTGGTTTTTGTTGTTGTTTTTTGCAAAGCTTTTTTGGAAACTAGAATGAGACTGGACCAGGATGCAGGAAGGAAGGAAAGTTGAGAGAGAGAGGTCAGGCTGGGGCATCTCTGACCAGGAATCCTTCCCTTATCTCCCCTGGTCTGTGACCAAAAGGATGAAGTATGGAACCAGCACTGCAGGAATCCTATTTCAGCAAGCATCGTGCCAAGTGCACTCCCAACCAAGCTTTGCGAGTGGCGAGCGAGTTCAGAGAGTGCCCCACCCTTAACCGTCCCAGACCTTGTTCCCTAAGTGAAGAATTTGGTGGAAAATAGGAAGAGGAAATGGAAAGAAATCCAGTTTAGGGGACGGCATGTCTTCCCCCTTTCCCCAAAGCCTGCCCACCCCTCCCACCACCTGTCTTGTTGGAATCATGTTTCTCTAACCAGAGGAACCTCCTGCCCTTCCTTGATACCACACCCCAGTCCCTACTGGGTCTCTGGCAGCCAAGGAGGCAGGTCGCAGGTGAGCACCTGGTCGACAATCAGCCACCTGCTGTCAGGTGTGCGATCACCCCAGAGAGCTTTAGCAGTTCCAGGTTTCAGTTCCCAGACCTCCCAATAGTCTGCCCATCACCCATCCACACCTTCTTTTAAGTCAAATGGACATTTCTGGAGATACATCTGGATAAGTGCCTTTCTGAAGGAAGCATGCCAGAGTGGGATAGTCAGGTGTCTCCACCCTCTTCCGCCCTTCCTCCCTCCCCTAGGGGCTGGGAGACAGGCTCTGCCACTACACCCATGTCATAGCCACATGCTCCTTCCTGCCTGCCCCATCCCCCCCACCAAGGAGGCTGGATGGTCCCCGGCACAGGATTGAGGCAGTGAGGACAGGCCGCAGCTGTTCGGTCAGAAGGTAGGTCCTATATTGACTTTGCTACAGGTAGATCCTGGCCTGAGCATTCGGGGGAGGTAGACATGTCCATTAGAGCCTTCCCAAAAAGTGGGAATGGGGAGGCCCCTGGTTCTCCGAAGGACCCCCTCACCTGGGGCCCTCAACCCTGCCCCAATGCTCTCATTGTCTTTTCCTTGATGGACGCATCATTGAGCAGCCAAGAAGCCCCTGTCCCTACCCCCACTCACCTCAACCCAGCTTGATGACCTCTCCAAAAGCGCAATCGCCCTGACACCGTGCCCTGAGTCTCAGCCACTCCAGCCCCACCCTTCCACCCCCAGATTCTGGGCCCCACCCCTCCAGGTGCCTCCTAACCATCCCCCATCTCTTCAACTCTCTAATCCCCTTCAATCTGCAGCCCCTGAACATCTACCATACTCTTCAAAATTCACCTCTCCCTCCCGCCTTCTGCACACACTTCTTGAGTCTTAAATTGTTTCCAAATGTTGGGCTATGTCCCTGTGCTGGAGGAAGCAGAGAGAAGGATATGAGCTCAAAGAGGTTGGGAGAGACAGCTGGGGCCTGGAGGAAATAAGTGTGAGACATGCCAAACTGAAAATAGACCATGGAGATACCAAGCCCTCGTGTGAGCAGGAAAGATGCAGAGCCCTCCAGGATACGGTCTACCTCTAAGCGATGGCATAACACCTAGATGAAGGAGCCTCCTAGCTTAAAGATACACTTTTGTTTTTGAGACATGAGGAAGGGAATGACTTGCTCCTTGCCTAGGGTCATGCCAGCCTCGAGGTATAAACCCTCTAACTGCCCCAATACTGGTATTTGGTCTCAGCCAGCTGAGCTGCCCATTCAGGTCCTATCTGAATGTATTTCTTTCCTACAAATAAATCCTCGCCTGCTTTTGCTACCATAAAGTTGTCTCTTGTTTGAATCCATTCCCACAAGCAAGGTAAGAACTGAGGCCACAGAGTGCTTAACTCTGGCCAGAGACCCCCTGACCACCGCTGACACCTGGACTCCTGTCTCTCCTAGTCACCATCCTCTCTAGAGCCTAGCCCACTCTCAGGCCTAAATCTGGCATGCTCTGTGTCCCTTCCCTCTCCCTCAGATTTGTTCACTGTGTTATTCACCATTCATTTGCTTATTCATTCATTGATTCATTAATTCATTTATTGACTCATTTACTCATGCATTTCCTTAATTCACATCAATGTGCAGGGAAGGTGCAATCTAAAGTGTGCTGGTGATGCTTGACTCTATTTGCAAGTCTATTTCAAAGTAATCTCTTCAGCCTCCAGTAGCCCCGTTCTCTACCCTGCCTTCTCCTGGTCTTTTCCCAATTCCAGAGGCTACTGTCTAACACTAGTGCCCCTGCCTCGCCCTTCCCCACCCTCACAGGACTCACTGCATCTAATTCGCACACATGGATCCACAGCGTGAGGAACTCAGCCATTCCTGCCCCCCTCTACTTCGGTAACCTATCTACCTTCCACCCACTTGTGATTTTAGAGAATGTTCTGGAAGGATAGGCCTGCTCCTCTAAATTTTTTTCCGGACAAGTAAGCTGAAGGAGTTTGGTGCACACACACACAGACACACACACACTGCTGCTCCTAGTCTCACCAATACCCAGAGGGCTCTTTACTCTTCGATCAGGAAAGCCTGAGCCCACTCATCAGCACCCCCAGAATCCCTGCCCTCACCCCCACCCGGACAGGGCTGGGCAGGGGAATGCTCCCACAGTGCAGGTGGCTCTACCAAACAAAGCCAGTCAAGCCAGAACCTGCCTTGGTCCTGAGGTGGAGGAGAAGCTGCCCAGACTCCTGGCCCCTATCCCAGAGCTCCCAGGCACCCCCGGGATGTCACCCAGTTTCCTCCATGGCCCATCTGCCCGCCCAAGGAACGGCTCTGAAAGCACAATGGGGCCTGCGTCCCGGGACCTCCCTGAGTCCCAAGGTGGAGAGAAGCCACCTCTCTCCCCTCCTCAGGCTCTCGGGCTCCCTGGGCCTTCCTGGGCCCCACTCCCTCTCCCAGGACACTGTCCCAGAGGCCAGGGAGGCCTGTAGTGAGGGTCTGACTATCCCCAACCCCCACCAGCACGCATTTACCCTTTTTCTGTTAAGAAAAGATCAGAGCAGCTGCGGGCAAAGCTCCCAAACACCCTTCCTGGTGGCCCCGCTGCTGGAGAGAAGCCCAGGCAGCTGGTGAGCTGGGGAGGGGGTCTCCCCACCCCACGAGCTCCTCTGATGGCCTCTCCAGTCCCTAATCTCACCAGAGTTCTCCATTCGCAAACCAGCCTTTTGGAAAAGGTAATTAACGAAACCTCCCAGCCCAGTCTCTGGCAGGGCCCTCCCTCCTCTGGCCCCTTTACAGCCCCTTCTCCCGGCCTCGAATGCCGTGGGGCCTCCCTGGCAGTCCCCGATCTCCCAGGACGGGCCTGGGGTGCTCACCTGCCTCCTCGGTTCAACTCCTCTCCAGCAAGGCTCTGGGCCTGGGCTCTGGCACCGCCAAGCAGCAGCCCTCACTCACTTCGCCCAGCCAGGACTCCTCCCCGCCACACTCCCAGAACGGGTCCCACTCCCTCCTTCCCTGCTGGCTGAGCTGGCTCAGTGGGGAGGTAGTGACTGAGCTCCCTCTTGACTTGGCCCTGGGGTTGGGCCCTCGTTAAAGGGATACACACCTTTTTTAACACCCCTCCACCCACCCCAGAAGGAGGGGTGGAAACTGGCCTTCTGTCAACCCCACCCTCCTAGCCCCGCAGGGCCTGACACAGCCTACCAGGTGGAAAAAGGAAGGGAAAGACTGTCACCTGCCCTTCTCACCTAGGTCACTGGAGCTCAGTGTCAGGGGCTCCAAACAGACGAGTTCGGGTTGCATTCCAGGCCAGCTTGGCTGGCTCAGAAGCGTCCTTGCCCTTGGGATCTCGGGAGTAATGCCTGCCTTGTGTGCTCAAGTCGGAAGGCAGGCACCAGGGACCAGACTCTGGCCCCCTGAGCTGCCACCTTCAGGTCAGCCCACCAGGAGCTCCCCTGACCCCCATCCCTGGGACTGCTCCAGTGCAGCAGGTGATTCCTCTGGAAACGCCCTCTAGCCCTTCCCCAAGGAACCCAAGGAAACTGGCCGGTTCCACATCCCCATGAGGAGGCAGCAGCGAGGGGGGACCCATTCACCAATTCTGACACTTCACCGGCCACTCACAGTGCCAGGCTCTCTGCTAAGTGCAGTGCCAGGCTCTCTGCTAAGTGCTTTACGTGAGGCCTCAAATTATCCCAACAATCCTCTGAGGGAAGTACAGTTAATATCCCCATTTTACAGATCAGGAAACTGATAGAGATTGACATGGAGGTCACCAGCCCCACATTTGCTTTGCTCATCACCTAGGCTCCATCCAGCACACCTGGGTTCATATCCTCTCCTGTCAGAGTGCCAGCCCCTGGCAAAGAGGAGCTCGGCCCTCACAGAGGACCAGGTCTCCCACCTTTTGGGCCTGGCACCATCCTCAACCCAAATCCATGGAATAAAGTGGGTCCCTATTCACCTCGACTGACAACCACAGCAACCCCACATGGAACATGCCACCCGATGACTCTGCCCTTCACCTCAGCCACCTTTTACCCATGGACCCATGGACCCGGGAAGAAGGTATGCAAACACAAGACATATTTCACTTTTCCATTTTTTTTTTTTATTAATCAAATGATACAAAACAACCATCATTCTTTAAATGCCCAACCACCCAGCTGGTTCTTGCTCCCCAAGGTCACACCCTTCTTAGCCTGTCCCCCCTCCCCACTGCTCTCCCACTTCCCTGCCCTAGTCCAAGGACAGTCTTGGGAGGAGGCTGGGGCAGAGCTGGAGGCAGGAAGATAAAAGCATTGGACAGACAGCTCGTTCGGGTTGGGGAAGAGTAGGAGGGGTACGTTCTTAGAGACCGTTTTTAATACCAAATATCCAGCCCTATTCCCACTCCCTTTCAAATCATTTCCCAAAGTCCAGCTTCTCTGTGCCCAGCACCCACTACCAAACGGCATGGCCCTTACACCATCCTTACCCCTCCACATCATCCCCGGCCCCAACCTGCCCCCCTGAGCCTCCCTCTGGTGGGGATTCCTGGACCCATTCGCTCCACAGAACTCCCAGGGATGAAGTGCAGAGACCCCAGGAGGGGCCTCCATGAACCTGAACCTTGCAGAGGTGAGACAGACGCAGACTGGGGAACAGTGCGGTGACGGTTAAGAGAGGAGTTTTATTTCCAGGCCCACAGTCTCTAAGGTCCCCTTTCCCCAGCATCCCCCCAAGAATCCCAGGGGGAGGTTCTCAGCTCCCCCGGACAGGCTTCTCCAGCTTCACGCTCTTGGCTGCTTCTCCAATCAGCTCCCAGAAACTTCCAAACTCCAGTTTAGAGTTGTTACAGCTGCCCAGGTTGGCGATTCTATCTTCCAGCCCACAGTTGTTCTGAGGAGAGGAAAGACACCACAGCTCAGCAAGCAAGCACCTTCTAATCTCCCCACCCCACCCTGCCCAGGGGCCGGAGCAAGCCTTGAGCCTGCCAAGCACTGGCTCGGGGTTGCTAGTGCCAGGGGCTGTGGCTGGGTGGTGGGGCCTTGGAGCATTTGCTTGGGAAGTCAGTGTCCTGCCTGGTGTGGGTCACCCCCTCAGTACCGGCATCAGGTGAGGCAGCTGCTGGGTCACCAGGTTCTGTAGCTCTGAGGGCGTCAGCGTCTCCTTCCCACCCTCCACGGAGTACTGGTGGAAGTTCTTGATGAGGGTCTCAATGGCCCTCTCCACGTCACTGAATTCCTGGGCATCCTGAGGGTAAGGGACATCACCCACATCAGGGAGGCTCCACCCCACCCTATGACACCCTGCTTTACCCGGGAACCTAGCCAGGCCGACAGGGCAGAAGACACTGGAAGGCACACAGACTCCCGCCCACTCCAGGGCCCATCATCCAGCCCTCCTCACCCCCACTGGCCTCTGCCCTGAGCCACAGGTTGGACAAGGCTTCCTCCCACCACCCACAGCCCCCCCTCCCCAGGCAAGGCAGGTCTCAGCACGTGGCCCAGGCATCCTCTTCCTGGGAGGCCTCCTACTGCATCACCCTGCGTGGGCACCAAAAAGGGGGTTCAGGTCTCAGAGCCAGGGTCTGGAGGGTAGACCACGGCCAAGGCGAGAGGGCAGAGGTCAGTGGAGGAACACAGACCCTCAGGGTAAAGGAGAGGAGTGTGGGGACAGAAAGCCAGGCCAGGAATGAATGGACCCACCTCGGCATTGGCTGACCGACACTGTCCCATGGTGCCTAGTGTGCTTGGTCCTTCGGTTGAGAGTCGTGTAGTCTACAGCCTGCCCTGGAGGAGCCGATGGCTCATGATCTACCTAGAGGTGAGGGGAAATCCCAGCATTTCTTTGTCAACTACCCCCTTTGGCTCCACCCCAGATATTCTGGCCTCATCTAGGGGGTCAGGGTCCCCCCAAACCAACTCCACAGAAGTCCCTGTCCCCACCCAGGCTGCAGGACAACGCCCAGGCTAATCCATTTAGAGAGAATCCCTTGGACCTCAAGTCAGCTTTACTCCTTCCTCTACCTCCAAACACCCACTTCTGTTCCAGGCACACATACCTGCCTCCAGGGCCTGCCCGCCCCCACCCGCCCCTTTCCCTGGCAAATTAGAGTAGAATAGTCTAAGCATGCTCTCTATCAGGGGCAGCCCATTTTGGGTGAAAAGCCCTGGGTCTCCTTACCTGCTGACACCTCTGAGGCAGGACAGGATGAGCCAGCTAACCTGAGCTCAGGTCTTATACCTGGGGGAAGGGAGGGGAGACAGGGGGAAGGGAAGCGAGGCAGGGGGTTGGGCCTCATCCCTAAGCCACCCCTGCAATTGCAGCTGCCAGGGCTATGAGCCAGCTGTGTGGGCTCCACCCTCCATTGGCCAGAGCTCCAGAGCCCGCCCCCATCTCTGCCAGGAAGAGGGAGCCACAGAGGGCTGGATCTGCTTGCCCCTGGCCCCAGACCAGGAGGCAGGGTCCCGGGAAATGACAGGGGAAGCAAGGCAGGGAAAGGAGAGGGGGGGGGGCTTGGAAGCACTCTAGGGTCGAGCTTGAGAGGAAAGACCTGGAGGAGCTGGAGGGCAGGGAGGTGAAGGGGCCCTGAGTTAATAACCAGAAGTAGAAGCTGATGAAAGCAGGGTTTGCGGCACAGAAGGAATGAGAGACACGTGGGTTGAGAGGTCTTCAGGGACCTCTCTGTACTTTGATGTCACACACACACACACACACACACACACACACACACACCAGGGCCAGTTTGGATCAAACCTGCCAGATCCCAGACCCCGGCTTCCTCAGTCCCGGTGGCAGAGGGAAGAATGAGGCCTGGGTCAGGAAGAAGGAGCCGGACAGGGGCAGCCTTGGTGCTGTCCTGACTTCCCTTCAGCTCCCTCTACCAGCGTGCACATGTGGAAGGCCCGGATGACTTACCTGGCAGCTAACGACCTCTCCAAACTGGTTAGGCTGCCTGCTCCTCCCTCCCTCATGCCTTTCCTACCTCAGAGGCTCCACAGCAACCACATACATACACACACATACACAGAGACACACACACAATCCTGTATTGAGGGTGCATCCCAGGGAGCAGGTCCAAGGGACTCAGCCCAACCCCAACTCACCTGATGGGGAGGAGGCAGGGAGAAGGGCAGGAGGTCAGCACAAGGGTGGGGTGGGGCCCAGAGTCAAAGCCCCTGGACTCCTTTCCTAAATTCTGAGATCAGAGCATACCTCCTATTAAAAAAATACATAAATGGAACCACTTTAAAATGGAGTCCAGGGTGCCTGGCGGTGTAGCTCGGTTGGTTAAGCATCATCCCATGCACTAGGAGGTCGCTGGTTCGGTTCCAGGTCAAGACACAAATGTCGGATTTCGGGCTACGTACTCAGTATGAGGTGTGCAGGAGGCAGCAGGTAGATGTTTCTGTCTCTCCCTCTCCCTGCCTCTCTCTGAAATCAGTAAAAACTTTTTTTAATAGAGCCCAGGATGCCATTCCAGAGGAACTGCCTTGTTTATCTCACTCTTCAAACCTTTTAAAACTGGGCAAAATAACCTTTGGACTGGGCCTAACAGCACTGTATCCCAAACTGTTTGCAAAGATAACAAGAAAGCAGATGGAGCCCTAGCTGGTTTGGCTCAATGGATAGAGCGTTGGCCTGCGAACTGAAGGGTCCTGGGTTCGATTTCAGCCAAGAGCACATGCCTGGGTTGTGGGCTCGATCCCCAGTAGGGGGCATGCAAGAGGCAGCCAATCAATGATTCTCTCTCATCATTGATGTTTCTTTCTCTCTCTCCCTCTCCCTTCCTCTCTGAAATCAACTATATATATATATATATATATATATATATATATATATATATATATATATTTAAAAGCAGATGGAGAATTGAACACATTCCTTAGAATTAGCATCACTATGTTAGTATACTGCACCTGTAGACATTCCTTCCTTCGCTTATTAACTCCACTAAAAATTCCTTGGGAATGGGAAACAGAGTGGGCTAGAAGGGGTCAATGGGGGTAAAGGGAGTAAATATATGTAATACTTTCAACAACAAAAAAGATAAAAAATAAATTTCCTTCATCACTCAAGCCTGGTAGTTCAGTTGGTTAGAGCATGTTCCTAATACACCACATTGTGGGTTCAGGGCACATACAAGAATCAACCAATGGATGAATGAATAAATGGAACAACAAACCAATGTTTCTCTTTCCCTTCCTCTCTCCCTCAAATCAACAAAAATAAGAAATATAAATAAATCCTTCCTCCTCTCCACCTGTAATTACTCCCCTTCCCTTTCTCATAAACCCCCCTCACCTCTTCATCGGAACATTATCTGGGTTTCTCCTAAATCAGTGCTTCCAAAAGAATGGTTCTTTGGGGTCTCAAATAAGAGCTTGGTGCCTTGCTCTGTCCTTTTGTTTTTAGGTGAGCGCTCCAATGGCCCCCGCTGTGCTTGTGGCCCCGGTGAAAGGCGTGTGTAAGTGTCCCGTCCAGGAGTGTCTCATTCTGAAAGTTCCCTTGGAGACCCTCTGACAGACTCTCAATCTGAGGGCTTCTCCAAAAGTGCCTCAACCTGGGTCCCTCCGAGGAGCTTCGTGGAGATCCCTCCTGGGTCTCTCACTGCGGGAGCCCCTCTGGACTAGCTCCAACAGATGACCCCTGGCTGTCCCAGTCTGGGGGTCCCTCTCAGTTTGGAGGCCTCAATCTAGGACCCTTTCCTGGTGCGAGGCAGGAAATTTTACAAGCGCCTCTGGGCGAAGAGCTGCCCCAAATGAACACCTGATGGTCCTGCAGTAACAGCCCCTGCAAGTCGGCATCCGCTGGGCTGCCCCACCCCTGCTCCCTCTGGTGGCGGGCAGTGCAAGCCACATGCCACTCAAGCCAGGGACAGGGAGAGGGGCACCATGGCGCTCTAACGTCCTGCTTCCTGCAGCACCTCCGCCATCGTTACTCAGCAGCCCTCAAACCAGAACCTCGCATCCATCCTTCGGCATCACCCCTGCTCTGGAGGGAGCAGGGAGCGAAGGAGGGCCCGGCAATTCCAAGCACCCATCCAGAGAAGACACCAGTTCATCGGAGGCTCTGGGATTTCCATCCAATTCCACCTGTTCATGACTTCACGACTTCACCTCTCTAAAATCTGTTTCCGCCTCTTTAATACCAGACTTACCAATAGAACCGACCTCAAAGGGCTGTGAGAAGTAACTAAGATAATGCAAGAAAATGTCTAGCACTGTGCCTGGCACGCAGCAAGTCCTCAGCACATGGTCACGTCTATCATCTTCCAGGGACACAAAGCCCAGGAATAAGAAAAATGGGAGCCGAGACGATGCCCCAAGCCTTAGGAGGCACCAGTAGGATATGAGTCACCTCATCTGGCCCAGAGATCTGTCTCTACTTTCACATATTCACTCACCAACCATTTATTTGTTGAGCAACCCGAACCTGAGCACGAGACTTAGGTGCTAGAGGCTGCAGAATATTTGAAGATGAGTAACATTCCTGGTCCTCAAAGAGCCCATAAATTTTGGACCCACCCTCAGGTCAGAGCAGAGCTTTCCCACCCCCTAGTGTCCAGAGAAGAGATCAGGGTGGGCGCCAGTAAGAAACATGCGTGTGTTAAGAAGGCTTTATTTGCGGGGAGTGGAGTTCTGCCTGGTCCTGCTCATGTTATCCCAGAAAGCCGGCCTTCTTCTGCGCCTCCTTCTCCTTTCTGATCTCCTTGGCCAGCTCCCCGATCAGCCTCCAGTACTCATTGAACCGGAGCTCCGAGTCCCCATTCACATCCAAGCTCTTCATCTTCTCATCCAAGGAGCCCGCGTCCTGAGGAGACACCAAAGGGAAGGGTGAGGTTAGAAACCATGGTTCTTGAGAGAGAGGGAGAGAGGGGAGAACTGCTGGTTGCCATTCCCTTCCCTCAGTGAGTGCGAGGACTTGACCCATACCTTTGAGATGAGGCTGCAGCCCCAAGACAGGATTGCTGTGGGGCCCAAGTCCACGGGAGAGGAGCACGGGGAGGTGGGGACTTGCTTTATAGTGTTTGCTGGGGTGGAAATACTCCTGCCACAGCCGACTATGAACCACAGACATGGCGATGAACAGAGAGCTGGAAAGAGATGCACATTGTGGGCCCTCACCTGCAGGTGCAGGTGGGTTCTGGACACCACTGCACCAGCCCTGGGACTTATGCAAGGATACTCGGGGAGCCCTTGTAGGAATCACCCTCAAAGCCTTCTCAGGCCACCCTCCTCGTCCACAGAAAGCTGGAGAAGTTCAGCCTGTGGCTGCTCACTTGCATAAACCTGATGTCTTCTCATTTTCCCACTGGAGTCACCAGCCTGGTAGATTGGGGGAATGGCGCAGACACAAGGTGTTTTCCTAGGGGGCCCTTGCCTAAGTCTCTCACGACAAGCCTGGGAAATCAAAGGATACTGTAAGCCGGACCGTCATGATCAAAGGATTTGTGCCAGATAAACAATCACAACCAAAAAGTGGACTGTTTGACCATGCATCCTTGTCAAACCCGAGAAGGGTGGCCTCAGGCACAGCTAAATATCTGAATCAATAATCGGATGAAGACAGAGAAGATTTGCCTATTCAATAGATGGCACGAAGCTATCCGTATAAAAGCTACACAATAGGTTTTAAAAAGCTACAATCATGCTTAATTGTGGAATACTACAAGCACTGCCAAGTGAAGGCAAAGATGCCCAGTGTAACACCATATTGGGAGGGAAAGAAAACATACAATTAGTCAAGAGAAAGAAATAAAAGGTATAATAAGTATTGGAAAAAAGAGGAAAATTCACTTCTTATTATCTCAGCAATTACATCATTGTACACCTAGAAAAAAAGAATGATAATAGCTAACATTTCCACAAGTGTAAGCACTTACTAGTGCTGACTACGCCAAGCACTATGCTAACACATTACACTCTTTGGCTTCATTTAATCTTCGTAATCTGCTGGAATGAAAGGGTCCATGAGCACGGGGCCCTTGTCCATCCTGTTCACTGCTATAATGCCAGTACTGGGAGAACGTCTGGCATATAGCAGATGCCTGTTCATCACTGTAACCCAAAGCCTAGAACAGCACCAGGACAGGACAGAACACTGACTGAACAAATGCAAGACCAATCCAACCAAAAACATTATTATGAGTCCATTTCACAGACGAGAAATTAAGGCTATGAAAGGTTAAATAACTAACCAAGGATGACATGCTAGAACCTGCATTTGAACCTAGATTGTCTGACTCAGAGCTTATGTCTTTACCCACTATTCTGTATGTCTACCCTCACCCCCCAAAAAAGACATTAGAAGTGATAAAGTACCTGATTATAATATTAGTACTCAAAAACCAATACCTTTTAGGTATATAAATATTAATCAGTTAGAAACTATAATAAGACAGATCACATTTAAAATAGTAAAAAATAGCCTTAGCTGGTTTGGCTCAGTGGACAGAGGATCGACCTATAGACCAAAAGGTCCTGGGTTCGATTCCGGGCAAGGGCAGGTACCTTGGTTGCAGGCTCCTCCTCGCCCTGGCCCTAGTCAAGCTCCAGCAAGTCGATGTGTTCCTCTCACATCAATGTTTCTCTCTGTCTTTCCCTCTTTCTTCCACTCTCCCTAAAAATCAATGGAAAAAATATCATCGGGTGAGGATTAACAACAAATATATATATATATATATGAAATAAAACACTTAGCATAAATATAGAAATCTAGGTTTTGTGAAGAAAACTGAACTGAAGGATATATGCAACACCGTGATTTATAAAAAATATATATGCGGTGATTCAGATGACTGATCAAAATATAATTCTAATATATACAGTTTGTGGTCTTCCACAGTTCCTGACTCAGAACTCCCAAAACCTTTGGAATATGCCAAGTGTAGAGAGTGATCTAGGTGCCCTGTGTTATGGTAATGAGGCCCTGCCACATTGGCAACTGGACCTCAGAACATGTATTGAATATAAAAGAAATTTTGAATAAATATAAAAACATACCTTTCTTTAGAGAGAAAGGCTCAATGGTGTAAACATGTAAATATTTTCTAAAATTTATTTACATGATCCCAATTAACAATCTACAGGATTCTTTTTTATTTTATTTTTTTTTAATCCTCACCCGAGGATATGTTTACTGACTTTTCCAGAGAGAGAGGAAGGAAGAGAGAAATATCATTGACGGATTGGTTGCCTCTCCTACTCACCCGACTGGAAATCTAACTTGCAACCTAGGTACGTGCTCTGACTAGGAGTTGAAACCGCAACCTTTCCGCACACTGGACTGAGATGCACCAGTCAGGGCTATAGGGTCCTTTGTTACCATGACTAAGTGTTATTAAAATTCTTTTTTTTTTTTTTCATGGTTTTTTTTTTTAATTTATCTTTATTGTTCAGATTATTACAGTTGTTCCTCTTTTTTCCCCCATAGCTCCCCTCCTCCCAATTCCCACCCCAACCTCTGACCTTGCCCCCCCATTGTCCTCATCCATAGGTGTACAATTATTGTCCAGTCTCTTCATGCATCCCCAACACCCTTAACCCCCGAAAATTGTCAGTCCACTC
>PVJC01046585.1:0-13245 GCA_004026665.1 Murina feae
TCAGACGTGCTGGCCCCTTGTTCTGTCGCTACGAAGAGACAGTGTTTGCAGGTCTTGTGATATTTGCATTTCCTGGTTTACATTTCATGTCATTCAGGCTCCTAGAAATTTTGCCAATGAGTCAGAGACGAAAAGTGAGTCTAGGGGACAGGCATTCTGCTTGGGTTTTCCAGCTTCCTTGAACAGGCACCTGTGCCCTGTCCCAGGGCAGCAGCATGGCTATTGGTGAGCAGCACAGACACACTGCCCTTTCCCACCCATCTCACGCTGTGAGACCAGGCAAAGCGAGTCTCCCACGGGTGGCCTGGCTGACCAGCCCCAGGTCACTCCTTTCACTTTGGTTAAACATCTGCCTTCTCTTCCAGAACCTAACCAAAAGCAAAGCCCTTGGGTGCTCCTTCAAAGCAAATACGTACACTGAGGACACACAGTTGTGGGAGCTTCTGAAAACCATATGTTCATTACCAAGCTGACATGCTACGCATCTCTGTGGAGCCAGGGGGTCTGCAGGCGGGGGCGGGGGCAGGGCTGATTCCATGCTGTGACGGGTGGTGCGCCCGATCGGCCACCCAGATCAGCATTTTGAATAACTGCTACTTATTATAGTGGCAAAAAGGGGGACAAAATCTGCTGTGGCCCTGGCCAGTGTGGCTAAATGGTTAGAGCATTGGCCCACACACCGCAGGGTCATGGGTTCAATCCCGGTCAAGGACATGTAGCTGGGTTACATGTTTGGCCCTTGGTCCCAGCTGCTGCTTGGGTGGGAGGCAACCAATCAACGTTTCTCCCTCTCTCTCTCTGCTCCCACCCTCCCTTCCTTCTACTCTCTCACTAAAATTAAATAAATCACTGGAAAAACTATCCTCAGGTGAGGATTCACCAAAAAAATATACCGTGTGAATGAGAATAATTCCTTACCTTCCAATAGACACTAGCACACACACTGAATGGCTCATCATGGTATGCCTGTGTTTTTTAAGTGACAACTTAAGCTATAGACAGTTGTGTGGTGTGGAGTATTTTCGAGCTTTTTATTTTCCTCGCTATTCAGAAGTAATGTGCTATTGATGCATAAATCTCTTGCTTTCACAGGTCCAGCATGAGCTGCTGGACATCTATGTATCAACTAATTAAATCCACTCACTCATTCATTCATCATTCATTCAACAAATATTTGAGAGCGTCCCATGAGCAGGATCATGTTCTAGGCTCCCGGCTTCAGCCACATACAAAGCAGAATGGTCTTGGTGAGTCTGTTCCACTATCGAAATACATATTAGAATTATATTTCATAACTGTATTCTGAGGGTGAATGTATGAACATGAAAGCATTTTTCAGCCTAAAAGTTCGCTTTTGTTTCCCTCTGATTTTAAGAGCAATTAACATATTCATGAACCCCTCAAAGTCCCATGGGCTCTGGACACTGGGCCCATCCTGTCCAGTGGAGAGGGTGGCCATGCAGAAACCTATCCTTGACCCTGAGCTTCCAGTCAAGGTTGGGAGTCCGGAAGCACAGAAGATAATAAACAGGAGCCATGAAACATATATCCCACAGCAGCAAATGCCAAGGGAAAATTAAAGCAGGAAAGACCGGGGGAGAGGATGTCATTTCAATGAGGACAGCCAGAAAAATTCGCTTGGAGAAGGGGACATTTCTATAAAGACTTGACTTGTACTCAAATTAATTTTCCTCACTGCGACTTCACGACTAGAACCACAAGACGTATGACATTCGCATTTGTCTTACTTTTTAAAAATGTCTGATGATTATCAATAAAGATACACAAAAATAAAGGGTGCCCGTGGACATGAGCGAAACCCGGAGTTCCTGGCTGTTCTGATCCCTATGGCCTGTACCTGGTGCTACATCGAGAGAGCTGAGTGAGAGAAGCAAAGAAAGCTGACCGAGCAATAGGTCAAAAGTGGGAGGTTTCAAAGGTGATCCCCATGTCAGTTCCTCTAAGGCAGCGGTTCTCAACCTGCAGGTCACGACCCCTTTGGTGGTCGAGTGACCCTTTCCCAGGGGTCGCCTAAGACCATCCTGCATATCAGATATTTACATGACGATTCATAACAGTCGCAGCATTACAGTTATGAAGCAGCAACGAAAATAATTTTATGGTTGGGTCACAGCATGAGGGGAACTGTATTTAAAGGAACTGTCTTTAAAGGTTGAGAACCACTGATCTAAGTCATCTGTGGAGAAGTTTTAGCTGAGACAAAAGGGGGAAACACATCTTTGCCCTGAATTTGTATCTGACCACAGTTTTCTCTTGGAGGTCAGAGAAGCAGCTGGTTTATGAAGTCTACCTCCACTTCCCCTTCTTCCCCTGAAGTTCAGACCTGCAGACATCTCGAATATGCGCTCTGTTAACGATACGGGCCCGTATCAACACGCGGGAATCTTTAAATCGGCGGTGGCCAACCTTTTGGACCTCACGCATGACCAGTGGCCCGCAGACTACCGTTGGCGACCGCTGCTTTAAATGACGCCCCTGGTCACAGTTAACCGCAGCAGGAAACACGCAGTCTGCAATCCCGGCATTTTCAGGGCCAACCACCTCTCCTGTTCTGGAAGACAATGTCTAGGATCTTGGTCAGTTTCTAGTAATTTGGGAGATGCGTGTCTCAGCTTAACCATGTACTTCAAGGCTCCTGGCCCACCTATGACATGGCCCTTGGAAAAGTCAACAGCACAGCGTTTAACTTTTCCATTGATCCTTTCCCCCAAAATTAGCTCCTTACCCCATAAAACACACACACACACGTGCACCCCCTACCTCATCAGCCTCACGCCAGAGTCCTGATGACGGTGCCGAGAGCAGCCTGCTTCCTGTGGTTGACCCAGAAACAGACGGCTGCTCACAGCACCTGCTTGCTCTGTGGTTCTGCCAGCTACACACCGACCTGACTCTCCTCCAGATTCCCTGCTTATTTGTTTTCCACGAGGAGTCTTTGCAGGGACACGAATGCCCAAGCCTATGTGGCCAAGCCCAGCTGACCCCGCGGGGAGGAGAGCTGTGTGATGGCACAGAGACGCGCGTGCGGGCTCCGGGGCCAGGCACAGGGGCCCGCACGGCCCGGGCTGCCTGGTACCTTGTTAAGGCGTCTTATTTCACATTCATAATGCTCCCGCCTCCTGCTCACGGCAGCATTGTCCTCCTTTAACAGCTTGTTTTCCTTCTTCAACGCCTGTAATTCTTTGCTCGGGGTCCGCTTTTCCTTCTAAAGGGAAGAGCGAGAAAACCAAATCAACGCAGTTCTGACGCCTGACGGGCAGGCAGCCCCGGACTCCCACACAGGCAGGCCCCGATGCTCAGGGCGTCCATCCCCCTGGAGCCCGCTCCCTGGTCCAGGGCGGGTTAGCACCAAAGCAGCCCTTCTTTCATCCTTAATGCCGGGAAGCTGTGTGACCTCAGACAAAGACACCAGAGTCCCTGCTCTCACTTGAGCTGGTTCCCGGGCCCAGGTCCTAAGCCATCATCATCCGCGTGTCCTTCGGCACAGCTCAGCTTTCTCAGCGTGCAAAGGGCAGAAAGAACTTCTTCCCAGGTGAGCTGAGAATGCCAAATGCGAAAAGGAGGGCGAGGACCTTCCAAATGTTACATTTTTCTGATTTCAAAAATAATACCTATTTGGCTCGGCCGGTGAGGTTCAGTGGTTGAACATTGACCTATAAACCAGGAGCTCACGGTTCGATTCCCCGTCAGGGCACAGGCCCTGGTTGTGGGCTCTATCCCCCGGTGTGGGGCGTGTAGGGGGCAGCTGGTCAATGAGTCTCTCATCACTGATGTTTCTCTCTCTCTCTCTCTCTCTTTCTCTTTTCCAGTAAAAATATATTTTTAAAAATAATACCTATCTGTAAAGCATTCTGTAAACTGAAAAACTGTTGTATCAATGCAAGGTATTGCCATATTATTGTTAAATATGAGAAAAAAAGAAAGAAAGAAAGAAAGAAAGAAAGAAAGAAAGAAAGAAGAAAGAGCTGAATTTTTTGAGGCTGAAATGCCCCAGAAAGATGCCACCAGCTCCGTGGCTCAGGGTCGACCTGCCATTTGCATGACAGAGGACGTGGCCTGTCCTTCCATCTGAGTCCTGAGAAGGGCCCATCTGTGGGGCTGTGACTTGCATCGCTGTCCTCCTCACACTTGCACCCACACCATGTCCTCAGCTCCCCAGGCTGGGTCACCGGGGCCGTGCCCACCTCCTGTCTCTGCTGCTGCTCCTGGGTCAGGTCCGCGGGCCCGGCGCTGGCCCTCGGGCTCACTGGCCGTTCCTTCTCCAGGCCGCCGAGGGATCGCTCTGCGGCCTCCAGCTTCATCTGCAGCTCTGCAAGCTGGGGAGGTCGGCACAGAGGGTTACAGACCTCCCTCCTCCCCCTACTGGAGCCCACCCTCTGAGTCTTCTCTCAGCTAGCGAACAGGGGACAGCCAGGCCCTGCTCCTGGGGGTCCCATGCAGCATCCATCCCACTCCCTGACCAAGGTGGGGGCACTTGCCCGTGAAGAGGCCTGTCAGCCTCCCTCCTGGCTCCAACCACACCACCTCCCAGGGAGCAGTTAGAGCTTAGACGGGGTCTCTGGGCCTGTCCTTCCACCCGCAGGTGCCCAGGTGTGGCCTGCAGGGCAGGGGGATCTGCGCCCAGAGGGAAGCTGGCTCATCTAACCGTCTAACTGTCTAACCCGCAGCCAGACCTGCTACACAGGTCTCTGTAGCCCTGGGTGCTGAGGGCAGTGAGGGGCCTCAGGGCAGGTGCCTCCCCAGAGGGAGGGGGAATGGCACCTCCCCAACCCCGTGTATCCCCAGCCCCGTCACACTCCCTCCAGCCGCTCGGATGCCGTGTAAGCGTGCTCAGGTCATGTTCTTAGTGTGGCGGCCCCCACGCTTCCCCAGACTCAGGACCTCAGGGGACCTGACCACCCGCACTGCGCCCTCCGGTCAGGGGGTCGGGTTCTCACCCTAGGTATCGGGGCTTCACTCTCTCCCTCTCTGAGCTATGGGATGATTTTAAACTCGACATTGACTTGGACCCTTAAAAGATTTTCTCCAACACAAGTTTTTGACAGCAAAGCAAACGCTGCTTGAGAGAGAACTGCTTTAGCGAGAAGAGGGGACGCCCCAGTCTGTCGCCTCCCCTGGGGCCACTGTGTCCCTGTGCAGAGTCGCCATGCCATCCAGTGAAGGAATCAGAGAGCTGGCCTGGTGTGACACCTGAGACTGACCTCCCCCACAGGTAAGCTGTGCGTCTGTGGCCCTGTCACCCGGGCCAGGTGCCCCATGCGCCCTGATCCATGTGCGTGAGAACTCCCGCGATGGCTCCAGAGGCGATGTGAGCCATTGCCAAGACCGGGCACAGACAGTGGGCATTCACCTCCAGTGCCCAGAGGGCAGCCGTGCCCTCAGCATGCTGCTTTGGCTGCTGGCTCTGCACCAGGCCCGCCCCTGGGATCCCAGCGCCACCCAACATGGCTCCCCCGGTGATTGGCTGGAAGCAGA
Source organism: Murina feae (assembly GCA_004026665.1). Lineage (NCBI taxonomy): Eukaryota > Metazoa > Chordata > Mammalia > Chiroptera > Vespertilionidae > Murina > Murina feae. The sequence continues at coordinate 5,497 of PVJC01046585.1, forward strand.
GCGGCACAGGCAGGCGCTTACCTTCCTGGCGTACAGCTCTCTCATGCTTCGGAACTGCTGGTCCCACTGCTGGTTCACCTCCAGGAGCTGCAACCGTGAACACGTGGTGAGTCAGCAAAGGGTCTGCCATGTGGGCATTTGCCCGGAAGGAAGTCACAGGTGAGGTTGCTGGGGCTTTGGAAACGCTGGGGAAGGCGGGATTCTCGAAACGCCATCGTGTGCCATGGCCACTCCACCGAACATGTTACTAGCGCCGTGAGCTTGGCTGAGTTATGTGAATTTTTTATCTTCTCTGTTTAATCCAACCAGAATCTGGTAAAAATGTCTAAGTATCGATGGTTTTCTGTAAGATTCATTAAAATATAAAAGGTCTTTTTCAAACCTTTCCGTGTGTTTCTATGTGCTTATATTGATTATTATAATGAAATCTTTCTCCCAGCTTTTTAAAAAAAGCAGAGTTTATACTAACAAATTCCAAACCCATTCACTGAGCATCATTTGCTTGCAATAACGGGCTTTTTAAAAATCCACACGTGATTTGTAATACGGATTAGCAAATGGATACTATCGAGTTTTTGAAAAGTATAGATTTTCAAGGAATAATAGTTTTGTCATAAGACAATATTTAGAAATAATTTAGGTTGCAAGCAGTTTGAAAGTCTTTTTTAAAAAGAACTATGTGCTACATAGAAGGAAGGAGCAGACATGATGGCCTGGGTTTCAGTTTCCTTGTAATGGGAGTGTGCAAATCCCTGATTGAGAGAAACTCTAACAACTACCAGCACACATACATGCAGAAGGCAGCCGCAATGGTAAAAACAGCAAGACTTTCTCCTAAGTGCAAAACCAACTATCTAATCCAGAATGGCAGCTGCAAGATAATCCTTATGCTGGGGATACAGGTGGGTATTTACTGTAAGAGTTTACACTTGAACTCTTGGCATTAAGGCATCGACCTCTCTGTACCATGGCAGCATGCCTCACTGTAGCTCAGGGGTTTCCAGGGGGCGCGGTATTTTATGCAGCATCACAGGGAGTAGAAGGCACAGAGGAGCAACAGGAAGGATGTCATACACGGGACAATTTAGAGGAGCAACTACAAAATCGACACCGTACACGGTGCTATAACTTGCTGCATTTTTCACCTCTTCCCCCCCCCCCCCCCCCCCCCCCCCCCCGTGGAGAAGAATGAAGAGGTTCTAACATTCATTAAACTCAGAAATTCTGAACTCGGAAGAGCACATTCCTGGTGACACCTTAGAAGCAAACGTTCCTTATGGTACCACTCCTCAACCCTGTCAGTCGGATGCCCAGGTCATGAAGTCGTAGCACCCAAGACAGCTCTATTTAAAGTCTTGGACGGTGTGTCAGGTTGCGAGGACACATGGTACAGGTGACAAGCTCTAAGTTTAAAGAAAATTAAGGTGATCATCATGGGATGTAGGACCGTCATTCACTTGTACTGAGCGAGCAAGTTGGAGGTAAGTAGGTGACTAAGAAAAGACATTTGCTCTCACATGAACAAAGTCCAGCCCCTAGAGGTACTGACTGTGATCCGCTGACAAAATGAAAGGTGCATCTGGGCGACACACTCTCTGTTTCATGCTCAGCCTCTCTCCATGGCGCATGTTGATTCAACTCGTATTTCAAAATTACCTCTTTTCTCTGTTTTTCCAAGCGCCTTATCTTTTGTTCAAGAGAATTTGTTGAGCTCTTTCCTCTTGATGGGTTAGCACACTTGAAAAAAAAAAGAGTGAAACAAAATAGTCCATAAAACAAACAGAAAAAATACTGTCCCTCACAAATCCATGCACTTGGCAAACTCTCAAGCCGCGATTTATAAAACGATGTCCATTCTAGCAGCAGCCATCCTCACATCGCAGTCCTTCCAGAGAACTGCTGGTGCATAAGCTTTATACCCACCTTGGAATCCTTATGTAAATTAACAAAATAATTCTCTAGCAAATTATAAACTATCTATGGAATAGGCATGCAAGAAATTAGGATTTTTATGACCTTGGACTTCAATTACTTTTTAAAAAGTCACTTAGAAACCTGACACGTCTCATGGGTGCGGGCGAGCCATTTGCACAGGGAACATTCCTAAACAAGCATTTTCGTGGCTGTGTCTGTGGCCTGGAAGGCGGCTCTGGTGCAGGTCAGAGGAGGGAGGGAACTGGCGAGAGAAGAGACAGCACACACCATTAAGAGACAGAAAGTTAATTCTCAAACGACAGGAACTCAGCTACCTCAACGGCCATCGTGCGATTTTGTTATAGCGGCGTGGTGGGCGCAGAATGTGTGAGACTACGCCATTTTAACCAGCCCTTTGACTAGAGGCACTAGGTGACAATTGTCAGGGTGGTTTGTTGCTGTTGTTGTGTGGCTGGGGGTGGGAGTTTTCATTTAAAGAAAGCGCAGCGGCTCTGGGAATGGCCTGCCCTCTGTCCCAGGGATGATGTAGGCGCTTCCTCCGCGGTCCTGCTACTGGCTCAGCTCTGTGTCCCGATACAACGCATCGGGCCACCGTCCCCACATCCCTGTTGGGTTTCAGGCTCCAGTCACTGTGGACCACAGAGCTGCTTACAGACCTTCCCGAGCGACTAAGACACGCTGGCCTCCCGGGGACGTGCCAGGAAACGCTCTTTCGCGATCGTCGTGGGGTGTCAGGGGCTTCTTTCCCTAGCGATGATTTACGAACTGCCTTCCCATCTTCCCTGTTCATGCTCCCTCAGCACCTTAGGGTGGGGCCCTTTTGCAGGTCCGTAGATGCTGTTCTTAATTTTCCTCCTCCTTCCCATTCAGACCCAGGCACAACTTAACCGCCCTTCACAAGCGACATTCTGGCCCTCGCCTGCGTGGCTCAGCAGTTAGAGCATCGGCACGTACCTCGGTTGCAGGCTCGGTCCCTGTCCCCAGTCAGGGCACGGAGGGAGGGAGATTAACAGAGAGAAGATTGAGAGCGGCATTCTGACCGCAAGTGGCTCTGGTGGGGGCCAGAGCGGCCCCAGAATCCAGGTGACAAGTGTGCTGTGAGCTGCATCAGGCTTTCCCTTTGTGGGAAGACGCCCATAGACTGGCCTGGTCTGGACCAGCACAGAGTAAATTCCGGGCATCCTGGAAGGAGCAGGCTGAGAGCCAGCCCTGCCCAGTGTGCCCTGAGCTCACAGAGCAGAGGGGCCGTGGCTGACGCCAGGCCCGAGTTCTCACACAGCCACGGGTCAGTGGGAGCCAGCCACCCACAGGGCACCCGGGCACTGAGCCAGCAGTTGTGAAACGGAGCCCAGCACCCCCACTGGCTTTCTAATGGATTATTTCTAGAGCAGCTCAGGGTCACAGCACAGCTGAGTGGGAGGTGCAGAGATTCCCCGTCTTCCTGCTGCCCCCACACGCGTGGAGGCTCCCCACCATCCCACCCGAGGGGCACCTGTTACACACCACCAGGCCATGGCATGCGTTAGCGTTGGTCCCTCTTGGCATTTCCCACGTTACGGGCTTGGACAGATGCATAGTGAGTGACAGGTGTCTATCACTGTGGCATCACAGTAGTTTCGCTGCCAAAAATTCCTCTGTGTCCCGCCTACTTATCCCACCTCTATTTTACCCAAACTCACAGGTCATCGAGATTCATACTAAAGTGCCAGGTCCTCCCATGTCACACCATGCCTGGAACATGGGTTCATGCTAATGTGCCAGGTTCTCCCATGTCACACCATGCCTGGAACATGGTTCATGCTAATGTGCCAGGTTCTCCCATGTCACACCATGCCTAGAACATGGTTCATGCTAATGTGTCAGGTTTTCCATGTCACACCATGCCTGGAACATGGGTTCATGCTAATGTGTCAGGTTTTCCATGTCACACCATGCCTGGGAACATGGGTTCATGCTAATGTGCCAGGTTCTCCCATGTCACACCATGCCTGGAGCATGGTTCATGCTAATATGCCAGGTTCTCCCATGTCACACCATGCCCGGGACATGGATTAGGATCTTTACTGGTCTTCTCTCTATCTGCGATATAGACAAAAGGTCTGGGATCAGCAAACATTTGTATGGTCCTGCCTTCTGGGAGTCTGGGTTAAGAGTAATCCGATGGTGTGCATTCTCCACCCACCCCCATATAATTTTCTCTGAAAAAATATGAACTACATGGATCCTTAATTTTTATTTTATAAATAAGAGTAATTGAAAAGCTAGATACAGTTCTGGGAAGGAGAGGGAGAGAAGGGAGGGAGGGGATAGAGAAAGAAATAGAGAGAGGGAGCGGAGGGAGGGGGAGAGAACAGGAACAGGAATGGCTTTCAAGCATAAATTATCACCAGAAGCTCCTCTGGAGAGGAGCCAGCTTTTCGCCATGGTTCCTATGTCTCAGGCATGTTTTCACATGAAGCAAATCCTATTAAACAATGTTTCCAGGGACCTTTTCATTTACATTTGCTTTGCTATCCAGTGGCCAATGAAGGCATCTGACTAAGGGCCCAATGATGTGACAATGATCCCCCATAAAATGTAATCCATTCAGAGCACCAGGGTGCTTCCCTCACATTTACCACAGCACCAAGATCCCCCTGTGTCAGGCAGGGCTGACGCTGCTCAGTTACATACCCAAGTGAGCAAACCAGTTCACTTAGTTTCCCATGATGTCTTGGTAATCTCTTTTAAAAAACACATCAAGAAAGCATATTCGTTCATTCATTCATTCATTCATTCATTCAAGTAGTTCCTGTTGTAATAACCAGTAACCAAACAAAGACAATGGTACTAATTCCAAATATATCCTATATGATAAAAGCCTAATATGCTAAGCGTCTGGTGGTCTGGTTGGCTGCTCAACCAATCAAAGCATAATAGGCTAATGATATGCTAAGGCTGTCCAACTGCTCACTATGACGTGCACTGACCACCAGGTGGCAGATGGTCGACCAGTCGCTATTATGTGCACTGACCATCGGGGGCAGACAGTCCAACCAGTAGGTTAGCTTGCTGCTGGGGTCTAACCGATCTGGACTGAGCAGGATGAGCTGGACATGCCCTGGAGTCTTCCACAGCCCTTCCCCCCCCCCCCCCCCGTTGTCTGGCCCCCAATTGGCCCTCAACACCCCAATCAGAGACGGGGCAGCCAGCCAACTGCCTGCAGCCCCTTCTGCCAGCCGGCCCTACCCCTGATGGGACTCCATCAGGACAGGCCGGCCAGATCCCACCTATGCACAAATTCGTGCACCAGGCCTCTAGTATATTAATACTTTACTATGGTTACTCTATTGCAATAATACATTGTATTTTCAACCACATTTATATAATATCCTTTTTAAATTTGACATTGAATCAAATTCTTCTAAATCAAGAGCCAAACATGACTTGTGAAGGAACCGTATTTAATTTCTCACTAAGCAAAGGAAGAAATATAGCCCAGAGATGGCAAAGACCTTAGAGACGCTGTCGGCTGGGAGTGCCCCCTCCCCGAGGGTACTCTTACCTCCACAGGCTCCGTGGTGCCTTCTGTATCACTCATTCTCCGCGTGCCCTGCTCAGGGTGCGCCGGGGGGGCTGTCCGTCCTGGTGTCTTGGGGAGCAGAAGGAAAAGAAGAAAGAAAATGGCTCTTGAGGTGTGGTTTCGAGGGAGGCCAAGTACGCAAAGTTGCAAGACGTCTGCCCACAGAGAGCGAGCACCTGGTAGAGGACAGAGACAGTGTGTGTCTCTTCGCTACGAGGGAACAGGGCGCCCTGGGCGTGAGCTGCAGGAATGGTGACAAGCCCAGCAAGTGCGATGTTAACGTTTCCTCTCTTCCAAGCAGGGATTTCCCGGGATGTCTCAAGCCCGCAGGCTGTGACTCAGAGGCCAGGGGTGGACTAGCCCTGCTGAGGTATGTAAATCGCCATTCTTCCTTTCCTGGCAGCGTCCTCCAGGGAGGGAGGTCACCATGGAGCCCAGGCAAGCCAGGTCCTCACGGCCATCACCTCCCTGCATTTCCCAGAGCGAGGAGGTGACGCTGCCTCCTTCCAGCTCACTCCCACAGGGCCCTCGGGCCAGGTTTCCGGGCAGCGCCTCCTGAATGTGCACTGAGCTGTGTGGGGCTTCGTGAGTCAGCTGTTGTTCTCGAAGTTCTGCTAATGTTACGGAACTAAGAGAGAAAGCAGTCACTGCGGAGGAGGCTGCATTGTTCGCACAGCTTTTCCCTGTGTTGGCAGAACGTTTGAAGGTAGCTCTCAGGTTCAATGCTGCCCTTCCTTGGGCCAAGTCCGGGCTTTCTCCAGGATTCAATGGGCGTGGAATCTTTCCCGATCTCACATTTTCCCTGTGCAAGGCATCGAATGATGGAGCTCTCGGTAGCAGGATGGGGGGGGGGGCCTGAGGGGTGGGTGTTGGGCGCTGCACAAGGGGCCTCATGGGCACAGACCTCGTCCTGGCATGGAAGAAAGAGAGTGAGAGGTCAGCAAGAACAGGGAAGGGAAGACTGTGCTGCTGAAAGGAGAAAAGAAAGAATTCATAGGTGATCACATCATTTACATGTGTCTTCAGAGCTCCCCATGAGATGTCCACATGGACGTCGTATAAACCCTAAGACTCCTGAAATTCAGGGCCTTTCAAAGGGGATGAGTGGGCTCTTCCCGGGCCCAGCCCCACGAATCCCCGCCTTTCCCTGAAAACGAGTCCTGGCCCCGTGCACGCAGCTCCGACATTGCGTTGCCCACTTGGGCCCCTCCAGCCTGTGGCTGCTGACCTTGTGTGACCTCCAACCAGCCAGGCCACATGCTCCGTCTGGCATGTACAGTAGGACGTTTACATGTGGGTGGGTCACCTCTGTGTCCACAGTTCCCGGGCACCTGTCGAAGGATTAATATCTACCTGCCAGTCCTACAGACGTGTGTGTGTGTGTGTGTGTGTGTGTGTGTGTGACTCTTTGCTGGTTTCTTGGTCTGTTTGGGTGCACTGAAGAGAAAGGGAGTGACATTTCCTCAAGGCAATATCTAAAGTTAGAAGTGGGAATCAGATGGTTCCGAGATCTCGGGGGGACGTTATATGACTCATGTGGTGTGATTATAGGGGATACGAGCAGAGAGTTCCTGGAAACAGACAAAAACAGACACTTCCCTAACAGTAAAATCTGCTCAGCAGAAAAGAACAGAGGACCATAATGTAAAATAGTTTTTTCCAACACGCACCCCCCATAGTTATATATATATATATATATATATATATATAAATAGCTCGAGGTTCCCTTCAGTCTTATGTGTGTACTTAACAGTAGTAACCAGTGGGTGAGGCAACAGTGACCTGGGGAGTGGTCACAACATTTTCTTGCCAGGAAACACAGTCCTTGGCGCTGCTGTCTTTGGGAGTTCTCCGTCCAGGTGACCCTGTGGGCGTCCCCTGTTGGCCAGTGGTTGCTCCTATTGAAGAGAAATCCTCTTTAACTTCCTTTGCTTCTTCTCTATGCATTTTCACCAGAAACAGATTTCTGTTACTCCTGAGAGCCACAGCCATGAGTGAGTGAGCCAGGCCGGTCCTGGGGGCTGTCGGCTGTGTGCTCTCTCCCATCCCACCCTCTTACGTGGGGCGTGGGCTCTGAGTCTGGCTCTGTGTCCAGCTTGGCCTCAGGAGATACCTCACTGGCAGCAGTGATTTCGCAAGACAGACGTGCCTCTCCACATTTCCATGGCGGCCTTAATGAGTCCTCGTTTCTCGAGTGACAATGTTTTATAGAGAAAACTAAAAGGGGATTAATTAGAGGAAATATTTTAATA
>PVJC01046586.1:0-13249 GCA_004026665.1 Murina feae
GTAGACACACACAGGAGGACTGCTCCGAGCCTCTGATGTGGCTGGGGGCAGGTCCCCAGTGGCCACACACACAGCCTGGCAGACTGGGGCCATCATAGGATATCCACTGAGGGGTCCCAGATGGTGAGAGGGCACAGGCCGGGCTGAGGGACTCCCTCCACCCTGAGTGCACAAATTTTTGTGCACCGGTCCCCTAGTAGTTTATATTTCTCATACTTGTATTGTTTTTGTTGTCATTTAAGAAAGATTTATGTCAGGAAGTTGCTCTTTAAATAAAAAGTTGTCTTGAAATTAATTCAAGTGATGTTACTGCCTTTTAAGAAAATATGTATTTTTTATTGATTTCAGAGAGGAAGGGAGAGGGAGAGAGAGATAGAAACATCTTCTTCTAATATAATAAAAGAGAAACATGCAAATTGACCATTACCACCAGCCAATCAGAGTGGTTGTATGCAAATTAGCCCAGCCAAGATGGAGGCCAACAGCCATGGAGGTAGAGCAAACCAAAGGCTTCTGTTGCAACTGCCTGCCTAGGCTGGCTGAGCCTCTGCTCACGGCCATGCCCACCAGCCAATCAGAGCGGCTGTATGCAAATTCACCCAGCCAAGATGGAGGCCAACATCCATGGAGCTAGAGCAAACCAAAGGCGTCTGTTGCAACTGCCTGCCTGGGCTGGCTGAGCCTCTGCTCACAGCTACGCCCACCAGCCAATCAGAGCGGCTGTATGCAAATTAACACAGCCAAGATGGAGGCTGGCAGGGCGGCTCTGCACTGGGAGCATCCACGGCCGGCCGGCATAGCTGTGCCAGGTGTGTCAGCTCAGTGGGAGGGGGTATCTGGCCTGGGGCCTCCTCGGGGCATCCAGGAGCAGCTGTCCTGGGTCTGCTGCCTAGCTCCGCCCCCGGGAACCTCCGAGGAGTATCCAGGAGCGCCTGTCCAGGGTCCACTGCCTTGCTCCACCCCCTGGGGGCCTCCCCAGGGCATGCAGGAGCACGGGGCCTCTGCAGGGTGTGCAGGAGCAGCCGTCCTGGGTCTGCTGCCTGGCTTTGCCCCCCGGGGGCCTCTGCGGGACATCCAGGAACGCCTGTCCTGGGTCCACTGCCTGGCTCTGCCCTGGGGGCCTCCATAGGATGTCCAGGAACACCCGTCCAGGGTCCGCTACCTTCATCTGCCCCCCAGGGGCCTCCACAGGGCGTGCGGGAGCGTCTGCTGCACAGTGCGGAGAATCCGAAGCCAGTTCACTGCCCAGCTCCACCCCGGGTGTGTTTGCTCAGCAGCAGGGCCCCACCGAGGGATTCTGCACCAGCGTCTGCCCCTGGCTTGCCACCCAACTCTGCGCCAGGTGTGTCCCCTCAGCGGTGTGGGCCCATCAGGCGTGTGCGATTGTGGGCCCTCCGGTGGGAAACGTCCAGACCTGCACTCACCAGCCTTTTCACCCCCCAGTGCACGAACCCTGAAGGGGCAGTGGGCAGCCTAAAAATGGCTCTCAGCCCCTCACCCAGGCTGGCCAGGCATGCCAGCAGGTGGACATCCCCTTCTGAGGTGTCCCAGACTGCAAGAGGGCACAGGCCGGGCTGAGGGACCCCCACCCCCTGAGTGCACAAATTTGTGTGCACCGGGCCCCTAGTCAATAATAAGAGAGAATCATTGATTGGCTGCCTCCTGCATGCTCCCTACTGGGGATTAAGCCTGCAACCCAAGCTTGTGCCCTGACCAGGAATCAAACCATGACCTCCTGGTTCATAGGTCAACATTCAGCCACTAAGCCACATCGGCTGGGCTGTTGTTGCCTTTTGAATATTTGATATTATTGGTATAGTAGATACTATCACAAAAGGTCTGTTTTACTGTTGTTTAGGAGTTAAAAATAAAACTTGTGTGCTGTAACTATATTAGGTAGGTCAAACATATTACTAATATAATTAGATATCTCATTTTTTTTAAAAGGTGCTGTTCCAGATATTTTAATTAGAACATCTATACTGTTTTGTTATTTGTTTAGTCTTTTCGTATAACTGAGCAAGGAAAGGCATTTGAAGAGAATTTCTTGAACTTTATAAAGAAAGAATTTTGATTTGTCTCAAGAGTATTTATGAGCTAGTGCAACCCATAGTAGAAGGTTGCATATTTAGTGTTATAACTTGTAGAAAATATGTTTATTTTTCCAGATCTTTATCCTTTGTCAAAATGTTTCTTTTCAAATATGAGGCCAGAAATCTATTGGTACTTGAGTATGTGGGGCTAAAAGGCAATTCCTTCTAGATAACAGCAAAGAACTGTGTTAGTTTTAATTTCCGTTTACAACAGCTATTTGTCATACAGTTCTGTTTTTAAAGAAGAGAAATCCATCTTGTACAAAACAACACTGCCTACCTTTGCCAGTAGACTTTTATCAGCAGTGTGACCAGATGTGTTTCTGTTGGCCCATTATTAGGCCAAATTGAAGATCTAGTAGGAAATTGAAGTAATTAATTCTTTTTCATGTTTAAGCAATAAAATCAATATTCTTGAAATCTCATTTTTGAAAATAAAAAAGACAAAAATAATTCCCTGTCTTATACATGCTTGGATATCAAAACTGAACATTAGCCCTCTTTCTACAGATGTGAGCATGCTCTGACCTGACATTATTGGAGTAACATGCCATTGTTGTACATTAATGAGATCACGCTGTATCTAATATTTCAACAGACCAATGTATCCATGTGGCCCACAATTTTTAGATTAAAAAAATATTTACTATTAAACACAGGAAAGAAGGTGAGTTTTTTCCTACTCATTAGCTTCACAGAATCATCAGAGACCTAGGTTCCTGTCTTTTTCCTGACAGGCAACATATGACTTTCATCCTGATGTTTACTTCCTCCTGGTTTAGAACATTTGCTAGAGCTCCAGCCATTATATTGGCATTACAGCTTTCATTTTGAGCAGCAGTACAAGGATGGTACAAGAAGGGCACTCTTCTTTTTAAGATGATTTTCATAACACTTCCATTTACCTCTTATTGACCAGACTGAGTCTCTTAGTCAGATTCTGCTGAGGAAGGCTAGGAAATGTAATATTTTTGCTGAGTGTACTGTTGTTAATACATAGTTTAGGCATTCTGCTAATGAGGAAGAAGGGGAAAACAAGTACTGGAAGGCAACTAGCAATCTCCCATCAGTGAACTAAGCATTAAATTCAAATGTTAGACAGGTAACAGCAAAATAAACCTATTAGGAAGAAGGAAATAGTCAAGATAAAAGAAGAAATCAATTAATTGGTGGTGAGGAAAATTCAAATATTATACATATAGAAAGTTATTGATGCTCATTACCAAAGTGATCTTAACAGTTTGGTGGAGATGGAAGGCAGACTGCACAATGCTTGTAAGAAGGACAAGAACAAAGGGTATCTTAGAAAGGAGATGAGACAGGAGCCTTTGGGGTTTGTTTGGGGGATGTTATTGTCGCTTGATTTAAAGTGTAGGAGGTTTGAACATGAACATGTAGGTAGAAAGGAAGATGTAAAAGGTAGTTTATCTTTTTGTATATTAGAGGTATGTTTTATTCCTTATTCCTAATTTCTAGAGTAATGGTTTCATTAGTGCCTTGGAATTCTTTTTTTTTCTTTTTTAAATATATTTTATTGATTTTTTACAGAGAGGAAGGGAGAGGGATAGAGAGTTAGAAACATTGATGGGAGAGAAACATCGATCCGCTGCCTCCTGCACATCTCCCAACTGGGTATGTGCCCGCAACTAAGGTCCATGCCCTTGACCGGAATCCAACCTGGGACCCTTCAGTCTGCTCTATCCACTGAGCCACACCAGTCAGAACTGCTTGGGATTCTTTATGCTCATTCAGCACAATGTTTTCAGGGAGATTAAAAAGAATTAGTGATAGTGTGGTCACCAGCTTGGAACTGCAGTCACTTAACAAGGCCTGTTTGAAAGGTAGAGTTATTCCCAGTGATCTCTGCAAATAGATTTTCATCTGGCAGAGGGTTGGGAAGGGATACTCTAAGGGGGACCCAGGTAGTTTGAATAGACATTTAAAAAAATGACCATTACATTCTTTTTAGTGCTGCCTACTTTGAGATTTCAAATAACATTAAAGCAAAATTTCTATGCTTATCAAAAGTGCTTTGGGGTTAAAAATGATTGAGACCCATTGCCACAAATGGATATCAAGGAAGTCTTCATTCTCCCATCAAGAGACCAATGGGCCTTTTTGTCTGCCACGCCATAGATTTCATCCTCTTCAATTTCTTCCAAATGGAATCATTCAAGGCCATTCATCTCAAGGCTTATCTTTAAAATTTTAGCTTAGGTATTGCCATTTTGGAGATTAGAATTGAATCTTTTTATGAGAATCATTGTGTTTGATTTATGAAGAGAGTTTGGAAGCAAGGGAAATTAAAAAGAATGGTCAGAAGCTAATTTCTTTTGCTTTATTGAACCCAGAAAGAAGGAAGCACTTTCTCAAATTGACATTTGAAGGCCCTTATTAGTGCATTAGGGAAATGAGATTGTGGAAACTATAACTTCTATTTGATTTATGGCAATGTGAAGATAGCTTGCTACTCTGACATGGCCCATAAGAAGCTAGTATATGTGGCAAACATTCATTTGCCACCTTCATAGGAATAAAAAAAGTATGCCATTAGTTCATTCATAGTCTGAGATATTGGATTGAGATACATACTATTTATATTCAGTCATTTGCACTTTCACTTCATCCAGCCACACAGTGGGTCAAAAGGTGTTTTACCTTTGACAAGTTGGAAATGTAAAAAAATCATATAAATGAAATTTGAGTAACCCTTGGAGTATATTAGCTTTATTTCCATCAGTTTTAGAGTTTTTATGATGAGATATCTTCTAGATTTGGAGGTTGTTAAAATTAAATGCCCTTCCTGACCCCCCCGCCCAAAAAAAACACAACAAAACAAAACAAAACAAAAGAAACAACCATACAAACCTCTAGGCCTGTGTTAAAAATCTGAAGGGGCGTGGAGGGATATATTAGTTATCTTCCTCCTAACTCGTGAAATGTATCTCAAGATGTTGGGAGGCTCAGTTCAGCAACTGAGCCTAGAGGCTCAGTGCACAAAAATTTGTGCACTGCGGGGCGGGGGGAGGGTCCCTCTGCCTGGCCTGTGCCCTCTCACAGTCTGGGACCCCTCGGGAGATGTCCACCTGCTGGCTTAGGCCTGCTACCCAGGGGATCAAGCCTAAGATGGCAATTAGACATCCCTCTGGCAGCCTGGGAGCCCTCAGGGGATGTTCACTTGCCAGCGGGGAGCAGGCCTACACTGTAGTGGGACATCCTTAGCACTGCTGAGGAGGCAGGAGAGGCTCCCACAACCACCGCTGTACTGGCAGCTGTCAGCCTGGCTTTTGGCTGAGCAGAGCTCCCCCTGTGGGAGTGCCCTGACCACCAGGGGAAGCTCCTGCATTGAGCATCTGCCCCCTGGTGGTCAGTGTGTGTCATAGTGACCAATCATTCCCAGTCGTTCTGCTGTTAGGATCAATTTGCATATTACCCTTTTGTTATACAGGATTATATAGGATAGAGGCCTGTTGCATGGGTGGGGGCAGGCTGGTTTTCCCTGAAGGGTGTCCCGGATCAGGGTGGGGTTCCTGCTGGGGTGCCTAGGAAGCCTGGGTGAGGGGCTGATGGCTGTTTGCAGGCTGGCCACAGCCCCTTATAGGTGGATGTCGTCTCCTCCCCCCCCCACCTGGTGTGCCTGGCCAGTCTGGGTGAGGGGTTGATGGCTGTTTGCAGGCTGGCCACAGCTCCCATTGAACCAACATCCCAGTGAGGCTGGCTGGAATCAGGTTTCTGGGGTTTATTTATCTTCTATAATTGAAACTTTGTTGCCTTGAGTGAAGGCTACAGTCTGCCTAGGCAGGCAGTTTCCTCCATCACTGGCGCAATGGAAGCTTCCTGTTTGCTCTAGTTCTGTGGCTGCCGGCCGCCATCTTGACTGGGTTAATTTGCATACAGTTGCTCTGATTGGCTGGTAGGCATGGCTATTGGTGCGTGTGGCTTAGGTGTCTCAGAGTGAGGGTCAGTTTGCATATTACTCTTTTATTAAATAAGGAGCATTTTTATTTTTTCCTATTCCTGGCTCATGATGGAAAATTACCATATTTTGACTTATGTACTTGGAACATATCTGGTAGTCACTGAAGTCACTGGAGACTCCAGCAGTTGTAGGTCCACTGGTATATTTAGAACCCCATTCAAGTGCATCATCCCCATTTTCCCCAGGGAAAAGACAGTGATTATTTTTGGACTCTGCTTGCCAGTTTCTAGGGGTGGTAGGTGGTAGGGATTGAGGACAGAAGCCTAGAGACCACATTATTTTCCAGAACTTAACTCTTTATAAAAATCTCTGAGAGGGAAGTAGAGTAATACAGCCCACAAAACGATATCCCACTCATCTTTTTAGATAGTCCCAGTTAGTGGAGTTGCATTTTAGAGAGAGACAGAGAAGCATCTACGTGAGAGCGAAACATCCATTGGCTGCCCCCTGTTGAAGCCCGAAACCTGGGCATGTGCCTTGACTATCGAATCGAACTGGCAACCTTTTGATGCACTGGATGATGCCCAACCAAGTAAGCCAAAATGGAGTTGCATTTTGAATACAGTGGTTTCTTTACCACTGTAAAGATTATATTCTAAAATTCTTGTAGTAGAAAAAGTCAAGTTTGAAGAATTCAGGGCTTAAAGGAAAATTTAGATTGAAATTGGGAATTTTAGTGAATCAGTGAAAGCCCTGCTAAATACTGTGATCATTAAATAAATACTATGTTCATTAAATAAAAGGACAAAGGAAGTCATTGGATAGAGAATATTGATAACATCTTACAAGTCTTTAATTAGTAATGAGTACTGTTCAAACTCTCCTACTGGTGGTTTCTTAGGACATTTGCACTCTTCTTATTTTCTTTCTTGTTCTTTGCTACCTTCTCTCCCTCTAAGCTGCTTCTTCCATCCTCTCAATGGAAGTGTTTCCCAAGTTTTAGTCCTCAGGTTTCATTCTTGATCTTATGATTCTGCGTGAGTACATTTTTCTTTCCTCTCCGTCTTCCCTCAGCTCTTTCCTGTGTCCCCTCCTGAATTCTGTTTCCTGTTTTCTAACTGAATGTGTCTCCTAGACACACTCACTGATTGGTGGTTTTGCTGGCACCTTGGAATCTAAATGGGTGGCACTTGTTACCAAGCAAGGACTCACTGCACTAGTGTGTAGGAACATACTATAGTCTTGGTTTTTGAAAAAAGGAAAAGCTTTTATTGTGAAGTCCACAGGCATGGAAATAGGAGGCAAGACTCAAATCTGTCTACTCCACCGAAGGTTTGGAGTTACATTTAAAGAAGATGCGGGAAGTTACGCATATGCTATAGAGTTCTGTTATTTCAGCATGAAGCGAGCTCAGTACATAGGCACTAGGGCAGCGGTTCTCAACCTGTGTGGTCTGCGACCCCTTTGGGGGTTGAACGACCCTTTCTCAGGGGTCACCTAAATACATCCTGTATATCAGATCTTCACATTATGATTCATAACAGTAGCAAAATTACAGTTATGAAGTAGCAACGAAAATAATTTTATGTTTGGGGGTCACCACACATGAAGAATTGTATTAAAGGGCTTTAGGAAGGTTGAGAACCACTGGACTAGGGGATCATGGTGTTTCGTGTGTCCCATGTTTGAATTTGTGGGGGGAGGGTGTTTAGTATGTAGTACTAGTACAGGGTGGCTTGCTACCCGATGACATTGAACTGTTATTCTAGGATGAATTCTTCCTCTAGTGCATGACTGACCATCCGGCTACCTGATTTGCGGCCTTGTTCTATTACCTCTGAAAAACAACTTAGGGTTTCCTTAGGAAGAGGACAGGGCCAGTTTAGACTGGTTCTGCAGTCTCACTGAGCTGCCTTCGCAGGCTTGCTTTCCTCCTCTCCCTGTTCCTATCAGCCCTGCTATTCTCTAACCACTCTTCCTCAGGAGGAATTCACTTTTACTTTTAATTCATACTTTTCATGGTTACTAGATGATGTTTGTCTTCTGTTTCTTGGGTTCTTCCCTAATTATAAAAGCAATACATGCTGAATATATGCTGTTTTAACCTTATGTATGTGTGTGTATATATATACATATACATACATATATATATATATTTATTTATAGGAATCATACTGTATATGTTTTATAATCTGTTGTTTTAAGAAAAGAACTACTTTGTCAAATTTCCTTTGTCATATAAAGTATAGAAGTATAAAAACTAAAACTGCCCTATTTGAGCTCCTATCCCCTTTTCCCTTAAATGTTACTTCCCAAAAGGATTTCTGTTTACTTTAAGAATTACCTTCATTGACATGTTTCTTTTATGTAAACTATACTTGAATTCAACTATACACCTACTTTTGCCCACCCCTGTACTGCACAGGTTGCTATTATTTGTTTATCAATATACGAAATTCGTGTAAGGGGCTCGGCCCTCATAGCTGTGGTGGCTTGCCTCGGCCCTTGCAGCCCCGGCTTTGTCTGGAAGGTCATCCAGAAGGACGAACGGAAGGATGTCCGGAAGGTCGTTTGGATGTCTGGCCTAATTAGCATATTATGCTTTTATTATTACAGATTTTGAACTTCTTCTATTTGAATACAAATAAATTTACCTCATTCTTTTAAATAGCTGCCCCTTATATTATGGTTATTTCATCATTTATTTAAGCATTTCCTGATTGATAGTTTCATTTGTTTATTATAAACAGTTGAACATGTTTTAATTTTTTTAATGAACTTTATTTTAGAACACTTTTAGGTTTATAGGAAAATTGCAAAGACAGTACAGAGAGTTCCTTCCCCCTCCCTTCTTCCTCTGTTATTAACATTTTACATTTCTATGGTATGTTTGTTTTAATTAATGAACCAATGTTGATGCATTAAATTCATACTTCATTCAGATTTTGTTTTTCTGTTCCAAGATCCCTTCCAGGGTACCACATTGCATTCATTAGTCTCGTCTTGGTAGGCTTCTCTTGGCGGTTCTTTTTCCCAACTTACCTTGTTTTTGATGCCTTGACAGTTTTGAGGAATACTAAGTCGGGTACTTGGTAGAATAGCTCTCACCCGGAATTTGTCTGATGTTTTTGTCATGATTTGACAGCGGTTATGGGTTTTGGGGAAGAAGACCACAGAGCTTAAGTTTGTATACATCAAGGTTCTCATTGTCCTGTAAAGGTCTCTGGTTTTTGTTAGTGCATAGTGCCTTGTATCTGTTATGATAGCATCATATAGAACAGTTTCACTGCCCTAAAAAATCTCCTGTGCATCACCTGTTCAAGTTTCCACATCTCAACCCAAATCCCTGGCAACCACTGAGCTTTTTACTCTCTGTCGTTTTGCATTTTCCAGTGTGTCCTGTCATTGGAATCATATAGTATGCAGCCTTTTCAGACTTTTTTGTTCTGCTTACATATATGCATTTAAGGTTCCATGCTGCATGGCTTGATACCTCATTACTTTTTATCTCTGATAGTATTTGTATGAATGGAACACAGATTATCTGTTTGCTTGCTGAAGGACATTTTGGTTGCAGTTTTGAGTGATTATGACTATAGCTGCCGAAAACATTTGTGTGCAGGCTTTTGGGTGAATATAAGTTTCAAATTAGTTGAGTAAATACTACTTAGGAGTGCCATTGCTGTGTTGATGATAAGTCTATGTTTAACTTTATAACAAACTGTTTTCAAAAGTAGATGTAGTATTTTGCATTTACCCTAGACTAGCAATGGAGAGTTCCTGTTGTACTGCATCCTCATCAGCATTTTGTATTGTTAGTTGTTTGGTTTCCTCCATTCTAACAGTCACACAGTGCCATCTTGTTTTAATGTGCATTTCTCTAATGGTAAATGATGTTGAGCATCTTTTAATATGCACATTTGCCATCCATGTATCTTTTTTCTCGAGTTGTGTGTTCAGACCTTTTGCCCATTTTTTTTTTTTTTTGGATTTCTTTTTTTTTATTACATAAAGTATTACAAAGATTAGTACATATATCTCTTTTTCCCCCAGCCCTTCCTCCCGCCTCCCCTACCCCCCAGTGTTTTGTGTCCATTGGTTATGCTTAAATGCATGCATGAAAGTCCCATGACTGATCTGTTACCCCCCCCCCGCCACAACGTCCCTGTCCTTGTTGCTGTAATTTGACAGTCTGTTTGATGTTGCTCTGCCTCTGAATCTATTTTTGTTCACCAGTTTATAATGGTTATTATTATCCATAGATGAGTGGGGACATGTGGTATTTTTCTTTCATTGATTGGCTTATTTCACTTAGCATTATGTTCTCCAGCTCCATTCATACGCCTGCAAATGCTAAGAACTCCTTCCTTTTTACAGCAGCATAGTATTCCATTGTGTAGATGTACCACAGTTTTCTAATCCATTCATCTGTTGATGGGCACTTAGGCTGTTTCCAAATTTTTGCTATGGTAAATTGTGCTGCTATGAACATAGGGATGCATATATCCTTTCTGATTGGTGTTTCTGGCTTCTTGGGATATATCCCTAGAAGTGGGATCACTAGGTCAAATGGCAGTTCCATTTTTAAATTTTTGAGGAAACGCCATACAGTCTTCCATAGTGGCTGCACCAGTCTGCATTCCCACCAGCAGTGCAGGAGGGTTCCTTTTTCTCCACATCCTCTCTAGCACTTGTCGTTTGTTGATTTGTTGATGATAGCCATTCTTACAGGTGTGAGATGATACCTCATTGTTGTTTTGATTTGCATCTCTCGGATGATTAGTGACTTTGAGCATTTTTTTCATATGTCTCTTGGCTTTCTGAATGTCCTCTTTTGAAAAGTTTCTGTTTAGGTCCTTTGCCCATTTTTTGATTGGATTGTTTATCTTCCTTTTGTAAAGTTGTGTGAGTTCCCTATAAATGTTGGAGATTAAACCTTTATTGGTGATATCATTGGCAAATATGTTCTTCCATGCAGTGGGCTTTCTTGTTGTTTTGTTGATGGTTTCTTTTGCTGTGAAGAAGCTTTTTATTTTGATGCAGTCCCATTTGTTTATTTTCTCTTTAGTTTCCAACGCACTAGGAGCTGTATCAGTGAAGAAATTGCTTCAGCATATGTCTGAGATTTTGTTGCCTTTAAATCCCTCTAGTATTTTTATGGTTTCCCATCTTACATTTAAGTCCTTTATCCATTTTGAGTTTATTTTTGTGTATGGTGTAAGTTGGTGGTCTAGTTTCATTTTTTTGCATGTGTCTGTCCAATTTTCCCAACACTATTTGTTGAAGAGACTGTCATTACTCCATTGTATGTTCTTGCCTCCTTTGTCAAATATTAATTGAGCATATTAGTTTGGGTCGATTTCTGGGTTCTCTATTCTGTTCCATTGGTTTATATGTCTATTCTTGTGCCAGTACCAGGCAGTTTTGAGCACTGTGGCTTTGTAATACAGCTTGATATCTGGTATTGTGATCCCATCTACTTTGTTCTTCTTTCTCAGGATTGCTGCAGCTATTCGGGGTCTTTTTTTATTCCAGATGAATTTTTGGAGAGTTTGTTCTAGGTCCATAAAATATGCCGCTGGCATTTTGATGGGGAGTGCATTGAATTTATAAATTGCTTTGGGTAGTATGAACATTTTAATGATATTGATTCTACCAATCCATGAACATGGTATGTTCTTCCATCTGTTTATGTCTTCCTCTATCTCTTTTCTCAACGTTCTGTAGTTCTCTGAGTAGAGGTCTTTTACCTCTTTAGTTAAGTTTATTCCTAGGTATCTTAATTTTTTTGGTGCGATGGTAAATGGGATTGCTTTTTTAGTCTTTCTTTCTGTAAGTTCACTATTGGTGTATAGAAATGCCATAGATTTCTTGGCGTTAATTTTGTATCCTGCTACATTGCGGAATTCATTTATTAAGTCTAATAATTTTTTTGATGGAGTTTTTAGGGTTTTTTATGTACAATATCATGTCATCTGCGAATAAGGACAGTTTTACTTCTTCTTTTCCAACTTGGATGCCTTTTATTTCTTCTTCTTGTCTAATTGCAATGGCTAATACTTCCAGTACTGTGTTGAACAGGAGTGGTGAGAGTGGGCATCCCTGTCTTGTTTCTGTTCTAAGGGGAAATGGTTTTAGTTTTTGCTCATTGAGTATGATATTGGCTGTGGGTTTGTCATATATGGCTTTTATTATGTTGAGGTCTGATCCTTCTATTCCCACCTTGCTGAAAGTTTTTATCAAAAATGGGTGTTGGATTTGTCAAATGCTTTTTCTGCATCAATTGATATGACTATGTGGTTTTTATCTTTTAATTTGTTTATGTGATGTATCACATTTATTGATTTGCGGATATTGTACCATCCTTGCATCCCTGGGATAAATCCTACTTGGTCATGGTGTATGATCTTTCTGATGTACTGCTGGATCCAATTTGCTAGGATTTTGTTGAGGATGTTGGCATCTATGTTCATGAGGGATATTGGCCTGTAATTCTCTTTCATTGTGTTGTCTTTATCAGGTTTTGGTATTAAGGTAATGCTGGCTTCATAGAATGAGCTTGGAAGTGTTCCTTCCTCTTGAATTTTTTGAAATAGTCAGGAGAATAGGTTTTAGTTCTTCCTTGAATGTTTGGTAAAACTCCCCTGTGAAGCCGTCTGGTCCTGTTGCCCATTTTTTATTTTATTTTTTATTTAAAAAAAAATTTTTTTTTAAAGCAAGTTATAGTTTTTAATGATTGCCTTGAAGGAAATAAGCAAGGTGATATGTAAATATGGTATACAGTGGATGGGAAAGGCTTTATCTTAGGAAGATTTCTCTCAGGAAGAGACACTGGATCAGAGAAGGAGCCAAAAGTATAAAGTTCCTAAAAAGTTTGAAATGTCAGTTATTTTTGGCTCTTACTTCTGCCATATTTCTTGTAATTACCAATTGAGGTTGATTTCATCCTCAGAGTACACCTGTTTTTTGTGTTTGTTTTTTTTTTATTCTATACTTAACATTTTATTTTTTTTATTTTTTTAAATTTATCTTTATTGTTCAGATTATTACAGTTGTTCCTCTTTTTTCCCCCATATCTCCCCTCCTCCCATTTCCCACCCCAACTTCTGTCCTTGCCCCCCCACTGTCCTCATCCATAGGTGTACAATTATTGTCCAGTCTCTTCACGCACCCCCAATACCCTTAACCCCCAAAAATTGTCCGTCCACTCCATTCTATGCCTCTGATTCTATTCTAT
>PVJC01046587.1:0-13245 GCA_004026665.1 Murina feae
CCCACACTGGTACATTCACCCATGTTCACCCCCACACATTCACCCATGTTCACCCCCACACATTCACCCATGTTCATGCCCACAGGCCTATCACACAGATTGACACACACACCCATGTTCACACCCACACACACACATGTTCACGCCCACACACCCACATGTTCACGCCCACACACCCATGTTCACACCCACACCGGTACAGTCACACATGTTCATGTCCACAGGCCTATCACACAGATTCACACACACACACCCATGTTCACGCCCACACCGGTACATTCGCACACGTTCACACCCACACAGGCCTATCACAGATTCACACACACACATGTGCACACATGTACATAAAGGAGCTGCTCCGTGAGCTCCCAGCAGTGGCTGAAAACTTCCACAAACTGTGGGTGAGGGTGTCCCAAGCACCTGGGCATCAGACACTCGTCAGAGCCCAAAGGGGCCGGCAGTCACCTCCCTGGGGAGAAGGACACGCCCATCCAGGGGGCACAGGCCTCCCTGCATCAGGTCAAGGGTGGGAGCATGAGAGGGGTACCTGAGGGCAGGAGTTACCCAGGGCGGGAGGCAGTGGCAGGTGGAGGCCCAGGTGCCCCACCTCGCCCCGTAGCCGTGCACACAGGCAGCCAGGTGTCCAGCATCAGGGTCTGCCCCCCCAGGGACCCCCTTCCACCACCTGGCCTGGTCTCTCTGCCCACTTCCCCCAGCGGGTGCTGGGAAGGCACCCATCCATTAGCAGGGGTGGTGCCCTGTGGCCTGGAGCCTGGCACACAGTAGGTGCTCAGAAACTCGGGGCCCTCCGGACCTCCATCCCAAGCTTCCTCCCTGGCGGTCAGCTTCCTCCCTGGCACCTTAAAGCAAGGGCAGTGGGTGGCTAGTGTGGCCTGGGCAGCCCTGGAAGGCAAGCCAGTCCCTATCCACAGCCCCCCAGGGAGGAGCAGGAGGGAACCCGCGTCCTAGCCCAGCACACATGTCCTCCTGTCCCCGGGGCCAGGTGCCAAGCGTGACCTTTGCCCCAGTTCCTGAAGGCAGCCTCAGGGATCAGGCTGCGAGGTCCCGTTCCCCCCTGCCCGCTGCCCTGCGTCCCAGCTTCCCAGAGCCCATTCAGAAAGAGAGCAGGACTGTCTGCTCAGCATCTGGGCTCCAACCGCACGGAATTTTCCGTTTGTGATGGAAGTGATGTCAGCGCCGGGTCAGCGAGGCGAGATGCTTGGGCTGCATCCTGACCGCCGGCCACCACGCTGGCCACCAGCCACCTGCAGCGCCAGGAATGCCCCGGCTCGGCGGGGACGCAGGCAGTAAGGGCTCGGCCGCACGTGCACCCGGCGCCCCAGCCCAGCGCCCTCCTCACTCTCCCGCTCGATTTCCAGCTGGACCACGCATCCCTCTTGAGGACCCTGCCCTGAGCCCACACTCCTGGTGCCCTGAGGCCCCCAAAGCCCTCCCCCGCCGCCCCCAGCCCGAAACACGGAAGAGCCAGAGTTCGGGTCGGAAGCCTGTCTCCATCCCAGTGCAGGCCCAGGTCCAGGCCAAGCCCCCAGCAGGCCCTGGCAGGGAGACGGGGTGGGAGGAAGCCTCCGCCCCGGGAGACCCTCACAAGGACCCTGACCCAGCCCCAGAGGACACATCCCGCACCCTGCAGCCCTGGCCACCACGTGACCCCTCGGCCAGCCTCGCTGTGGGCGGTCACATGCACCCAGGCAGGAGGGAGAGGTCAGGCGACTTCCTCAGGCACAGCCTAGGGTGGCAGCGGCCTGCAGCCCCTGGCCGGAGAGCCCTGAGGCGGCCTGGGCAAGAGGCCTGCCCACCCTGGCCTGGCCCTCCTGCTGCTGACAGGTGGTACAGGGAGGCCTCCAGAGCGGCCTGGGCCCTCAGTGCCTGCCCGCATGCTGGCACCACCGGCCTTGCTGCCAGGACAGCCTGCGTGAGCAGAGGCTGAGGCTGGGAGGGCCAGACGCGTGCCATGTGGTTCAGCACGGGCCTGGCACTGGGGTCACAGGGCACACACACGGCTGGGCTGGGCTGGGCGGGGCCAGCGTCTCCCGGACCCCGCAGTGCTGGCCTGAGGCTCAGAAGGACCGGGTGCAGAAGCGTCAGGGGGTGTCAGTGGGTGCCAGCAGGGCACCATGAGAGAGGGACAGTGTGGGCAAAGGCCCAGCACAGGTCCAGGCTGCAAACCTGTGTCCTGGGGGGCCACAGGCAGCTGAGATCAGGCAGGGTCCAGGGCTGGGCTTGCAGCGCCAAGGGGCAGAGTGGGGGCTCTAGTGGGTGGGTGGGGCAGACAGATGTGAGGGGGAGCAGTGGGCCCCTCCACTGCATGGGGGGTATCCGGCCTCAGAGCTGCCTTTTCCACAGGAAGACCAGGTCAGGGCATCCAGGGGAGCCCTCACATCCTGGCTGGCGCCCTGGGTACACGGTAAGGAGAGGGGAGGGGGCGCTGGGCTGAACCCTCTGCCTCAGCACCCACAGACTCGCTGGTCTCCAACCACCCAGACAGGGAGGCACCCACTTCCCAGGCCCCACACTCAGTGACCACAGGCCCCGAGGAAAGCTCCAGAAAAGGCCCCTGCACCTCCCGGCCAGGCCGAGGGGTGCCACACCGAGGGCCCAGGCTGAGGCCCAGAGGAGGGCTGCCCGGCCGCAGACCCCGCCCCTCCAACAGGCGTAGCCGCGGCTCCCAGACGCCGGCCAGAAATTAAAAACACATTTCCAGTGAGCGGGCTCGGGCTTCTCGAATTCCATGCCGGTGAGCTCGTGGCCCTGCGGGAGCCTGAGAGGGGCCCCGCTTTCTGTCCAAGTCCCTCCCACCCACCCCGCCAGGTGCCGAGGTCCGAGGTCCAAGGTCCAGGCCGGCAGGGCGCAGGCACCGGCTGCGCTCCCATCCCCTCCGCTCGGCACACTACGCTCGCCTCCCGCCAGGAACCATATGGACAGAGCCCAGGGGCCCAGGGGAGCTCTGACCCGTCACCCCAGGCCCAGCACCCGCACCCCCTGCAGCCGGGCCGCGGGGAGCAAGTGCTGAGGCCTCTCCCCCCGACGCCCGCTGCCCGAGGGCTGAGCAGACGCCAGAGACCCACACCTGGGCGGCGTGGTGCGGCCTCGCAGCCACACATCTACTTGGTCGCTGCTTTAATACCGCCCAGCGTGACACCCAGAAAACCCCTCTGACCCCACCAGGGCTCTGCGAGCGCCTCTCCCCCGCCACCTCTGGGGACCCAGCTGGGCCCCAGAGTCGGGCCAGACTTGGACAGAGCGCCCCTCACCACATTCAGGGACCCAGCCTGGGTGCCCAGGGCCAGAGCGGGCAGCCCCCCTTCTCAGAGGCAGAAGTGGTCACTGAGGCTTTGGGGAGTCCGGCCTCACCCCTTGCCCTCGGTCAACAAAGGACAGGCCTGGCTACAGGGGGCCTGCGGGAGGAAACAGACCCCCCGCCCGCCCGCGGGGACCCAGGCCGCAACCAGCCTCCTGTAGCAGGAGCGGGTGGCACAAGTGTGCAGGCCTGCATGTGCCCGAGCTCTGACTGCAGGTGTGCACGCTCACACACACGTGTGCACGCTCATACACACGTGCCCCAGCTCCTCTGGGCACACAAAGCCCAGGCCTTGGGCAAGGGGTGTGGAAAGGGAGGCTCAGAGGACCCCGTGCAGCCCCTCTCCCGCAGCAAGAACAGGAGTGGCCTCGTGGCCAGCTGGCACCAGGGGCAGCTCCCTCCTGGCCTGGCAGTGGGCTGGAGGCCTGGCCTTGACCAAGGCCCCCCACAGCCCTCCAAGCCCCATGCATGACAAGGACACCCGCCGCCTCGGCAGATGTCTGCCTGCCAGAGCCTTGGGGGCCCGCTGGGCAGGCAGCAGACCCAACCTTGCTGGCATCTGCCCTCCTTTCTCCAGGAGGGACCCCTCAGCACCTCAGCTCAGGGATGCCCTTTGGGAAGTGGCCCCTGCTCGGTGGCACGGAGCCCGGTGTGTGCCCATCACAGCCTCAGCACATTGAGGGCCCTCCCCCCCGCAGGATGGTGGCCGCCCCGAGACCCCGGAGGGCTCTGCGTCCCGGCCCAGCATAACCAGGGGCTCCCGGGGTTCCTGTCCTGGGCCCCAGCTCCTCGGGGCCACGTGGGGCACTTCCCACACGGTGACTCATCTTTGTCTGCAGATTCGGTTCCTCTCCTCCAGCAGGGGACTCAGCAGAGCTGCCTGGGGGGAGGGGTCCAGCCCGACACCAGCACCTGCGAGGGGCCAGGGGGCCTCTCCGCCGACTCGGAAGCTGCTCCGAGCTGTGTGCAGGGCAGGGGAGTGCCTGGCCAGCGCGGAGCCTGCCCACGTCTTCCGCTCACTGACGCTTCTGCGGGGGTGATGTACCCAGGAAAATGCTTGTAAGAAAACAGCACGAGCCCCTCAGGCACACGTGGCCCGAGGTTAGTGCCACCTCAGCCTAGGAGCCCCAGGCCCCGCCTCGCACAGCTGGTTCCCGGCCCACATGCCCCCAGCAGAGCTTGCCACCCGCCCTCAGACCCTCCAAAACCAGGAGCCGAGGGGCCTAACATTAGAGCTGGTGGTGCAGACCCCGCACCATACCAGGTGGGGGACACGGGGTCTGGCCAACACCGACCCCTCAGGAGGTGGACAGTTGGTGGCAGAGGCAATGAGCGCCTGGCCCTCCGCTGCCCAGAGGTAGGCACGTGACTCCAGCTCAGCCAACTGGATCCCAAGAGGGGAACAGGCAGGGTCCACTGGGCCCAGGGTTAGGGCTCCCTGCCCCCCCCCCCCCGTGCATGGGCCCTGCACCCCAAAGCCAAGCTCGTGAGCTCTGTCCACGCAGGGGGTGCTTTGGAAGCTTCCACCCCACCGGCCCCCAGGTACTCTGTCGTTTCGTACGGTTCTGTCACTTGCAGCCTCAGAATCCCGCCCGCCACATGGATGCAGGCCAAGCCTCAAGGACCGTGGGCACAGTCCCAAACACGGGATGATTACAGGCAGGTGACTGAGGGCCCACGGTGCAACTCCAGTTCTCAGCGGACCCCCTCCCCCGCTCCCCAGGGTCGGTGCGGCGCACGCACGGACGGACGGTCGGACGGACGGACAGATTGCTCTCCTTCCTAGTTCCCGAATGCTCCCTGGACGCGCGTTCCTTTTGTAAATGAGAAGAGAGGCAACGACTGCCGCTGTTTAGCCAGAGCGTTTCCTTCCCCTCAAATTAGTGGGAGGGTGACATCGGGCCAGCCTCGCCCAGGGACGTGACCGCGCTGCCCCCAGGACGCCGCAGGCATGGGCCGAGCTCGCTCGAATCGCATGACCCTGGCGCTGCGTTCTGGTGGGAGAGAGGCCTTCACGAGGTCTCACACCCGCTCAGGGGCCGTTCAGCCCTCCCGGGCGGCACGCTCGGACCAGAGGGACGCCCTTCTGCTGGGCTGAGGCCCAGGCCTCCCCCTGCCTGGAACCTTCTTTCCCGAGGCCGCGGCACAGCGACCTCCGTCTACGGCAGGGTCTTGCTGGAAACATCCAAGTACTCAGGGCTCTATTAGGACAGGCCCCCGCCCTACCCCCGCACTGGGCAAACCTGAGGCCACTGCTACCATCTGGCCTGGAAGATGAGCCCAGTGTGCCCACTGCAGACCAGGCTCCAGGCAAGTCCCAGCCCGCTGGCCGTCCATAGTCTGGCTTGCAGCCTCCATGGAAGGCCAGGAGCACCTCCCCCAGGAAGCCTCCCCTGACTGCCAGGCCCCAGCAGGCCTGTCCTGACCCCACCACAGCACTGAGTACACCAGGCCATACCCGCTTTTCTCCATCAGTTTGGAGCTTCCACAACCCCCTGAACTGGTGAGGACAGTGAGCGAGAATGACCGCCCTGGGCCAGTCTCCTCTGAGCCTGTGTGCCAATCGGTGCAATGGAGAGAGTCCTCATCTCCCAGGCTTGTGTGACAAAGGGCTGGGGATACATGTCCCCGCACAGCATCCCAATGGTGGGGGCAGGAAACAGCAAAGAAGGGCAAAGGCTGGTCTCCCATGCCACCCCGACTGCGGCCCAGGCCTCACCTTTCCCTGGTCAGCTCAGGAGGCAGAAGCCCCCAAAGCTTCACCAGGGGAGGCAGGGAGGGGCCCAGGGCACCCCATCGCCCACCCACCCAGGGAGGCTCCCTCTGCTGCACACCCAGCAGGGCACAGGGCTGGGCCGGCGCATTCCCACGGCACCCCTCCGAGAAGGCACAGCTCCGACGGCCCCCGCCAGGAGCAGGGGGTGGGATGGAGACGGGCTGGTTTCCACCCCGTGAATTATTCAGTGGCTAATTCTGCTCCTCAGAGAGGAGGCGGGAGAGGGTGAGTCAGAGCCCTCCCACAGCAGAGGAGGGGACAGACTCAGGAGGCTGGCCCCGAAGCAGGGTCCTCTCGGGGGGCAAAGGGCCCTGCAGGAGGCCAGGCTGCGCTGAGGGGTGCCTGCCCCCCACCCCAGGCCCCTGAGGGCTTCAGGTGTCTGCCCCTGGCTCACTCTCTACCAAGTGTCCTGGAATCCCAGCTGGCACATGTGCGGGAGGTGGGGGGGGCGCCCGGAGAACAGGAGGCAGGCAGCCAGGCCAAGCGTGGCTGGCAGCATGCAGAGGTGGCAGCCCCGGGGCCAGCAGGAAAGCTCACTGACCGATGCCAGGGAACCCCCTTGGGTCAAGCCCAACCCCAACCTGTGGATGCAGGGCCCCGGGGCAGGTGTGGCAGAGGCGCAGGTGCTGCCCACTGGCCGCCGCTGGGGGCTGGGCCTCTAGAATGCGGGTGCTGGTTTTATGCACTTCTGCTGCCTTGGGGCGTGTCGGGGCCAACCCTCGCCCCCTCCCTAACCTGCTCAGACACAGGCCAGCATCCTCGCCCTCCGCTTCTGGCTCTCTGCCCTGGGAAGGGAGGCCACTGAGAACGGAGCTCTGCACAGGTGGGGGTGGGGGGTGGGGAGGGACACGGTCCACGGGACTCGCGACTCCCAGGCCATCCTGACAAGCAAAGCCAATGCCACCCACCCCGGAGCCTGTGCAATGATTTCCAGACGCGGCCCGGAGGGTTCCAGGTGACCAGGCACCAGGCCCCCGGGGCTGGAACCCGGATGGGGCAGGAAGGCACAGCCCACGGCCTGGTCCCCGGCCCTGCTCCAGCCCCAGAGGCGACCCGCGCACCCACTGCGCTATCCCGCGGGGCTCAGCGCGCTGTGGGGTCCTCTAGGTGGGGGCGGACCCCCGTGATGGGCAGGGCCTGGGCAGGAGCTGACAGCTGGCGGAGGGAGCTCCATGGAGGGGAGGTGGGTGGCTTCAGGGAGCCCCAGAAAAGAGGGCTTTAGGTGACCCCAGAAGGGAAGCGGGACTGCAGGGGGGCCCGCGCCCTCGATGGGGGTCGGGGCCCTTAGACGCGGGATAAGGAGTGACCCTGACCCCGCAGGAGTCCCTCCAGCAGAGGAGCAGCCCGATTCCAGATGGAAGCAGAGCGGCGGCGTCAGACCTTCTGGAGGGGGGCAGCGACCTTCAGGGGCGCTCACGACCCGCGAGGAGGAGGGGCCGTGACCGTCGGTGGGGGAGGGGAGTCTCCCGCCCCCTGAAAGGCAGGGCCGCGACCCCGACCCGGGGCCCAGGTCACCTGCTGGTAGTCGGGGTCCTCAGGCCGGAACCGGCTGCTGGTGGGCTCCCAGCGCAGGCTGAAGTGCGGCAGCCGGTGCAGGAGGCTCACCCACCAGGGCGCCGCGTAGCTGACCCCAGCCATGGCGGGCCGGCCCCTCGGACACGCGGCCGCGGCTCCTCGCTGGCCCGGGGCGTCGGGTTCAGGGGCCCGCCGACCCCGGCCCGGCCGCCCGCATCGCCTGCGCGCTCCTGGGCCCGGCCCGGCCCGGCTCGGCCCGGCTCGGCGGTGCTCGTCCGCGCTCGGCTCCGCTCGGCCGCCCGCGCCCGCCGCCTCTTTGTTCGCCGCCGCCGCCGCCTCCGCGCGCCCCCGCCCGCCGCCGCCGCCCCGCCCCTGCCCCGCCATTGGCTCATCGCCGTCAGGACACGCCCTCCCTCCGCTCCCCGACTCCGCCCCCGCTCCTCCACTGGCCCATCGCCCTCCGGGCCCGCCCTCCAGCCGCTCCAAGACTCCGCCCCCGCGACGCCATTGGCACGTTGCGTTAGGCCCCGCCCACCATAACTCCTCCCTCCCCGCCCCCAGCCGAGGGGCGCTGGGCAGGAAAGACGAGAGGACCCGCGCCCGCTCCCCGCCCGCAGATGGGGATGGGCCCGCAACCGGGCCGCGCCGGGCCGCAGCTCGTTGGTGCCGCTATTGCACGTTCATTGAGCTCCTGTGGGTCGGCCTGTCCCGCCAGGGACCCAGTGACCTGTCTGAAAGATAAGGACGATCTAGATTGAGGCCTGGCTTGGCTGGCTAGAGCTGTGTGACCTTGGGCAAGAGACGCACCCTCTCTGTGCACCCATGTCCTCATCTGCGGAAGGGAAGAACGACGGGTGTACAGTGCTCAGAGCATCAACGTGTGACCCAGCTCATGCTGTAAGGCTCTGCGGGTGGACAAAACCCCTCCCTGCCCTTCCCTTTGGGAGAGGTTGTCTTTGGTTCAAGCCTGGCACCCTTGGGCCTGGAAACGGAGGCAGCTGCCAGGAGGGCGAGCACAGATGGTGGGTTCCACAGCCAACACTCCCTGTCCTGGGGCATCTCCATGCCCAATAGACTGTAGGTGGGAACCCCAACACGGGAGACGGAAGACGCTGTAGGTGCTTGGCCCTGGGCACCCCTCTCTGCACGGGTCAGTAGGTGTGTCCCCTGGCGCTGGTTCCTCACCACCCTGAGGCATTATTTCTGGATCTGAGCCTGAGAACCAGGTTCCTGGGCCCTGCTGCCTGCTGTGTCCCGTTCAACCAGCTCAGCAAAGCTCAGTGAGCAGACGGGCCTCCTGGCAGGCTGGGCAGTAGCTTCTTGGGGGCGGGCGGGGGACTGTCCATCTGCTCATCCCACTGCACTGACCCACCTGTTCCCCGTGATAAGGAGGCAGGCATGGGAGGTTTGGGGCAAGAAGCCCTCACGAAGCTGTGGTTTCTGCTCTCAGGACACCGCCCTGTTGGAGATCAACAGCGGGGAGGGAGGAGGCAGGTCGCACGCGCCATCCCCGCGGGACACGGTTCCTGGCGCCTGTTACTAACAGCGGATCACACGGCCACGGACGCCCTGCTTTGCCCCCAGCACTAGCGTGGCAGCCCCCCAGGTCCCCATGTGGGGGCACGGGGTCCATGAACCCCTTTCGAGGTTTCCAGAAGCCTCACAGATGGTGCCTTTTCCTGCGAAGGCCGGAAAGCCTGCCCCAAACGTGATATGAGATGCTGACTCGGTCTAATGGGCTGGCTTGTGTGCCCCAGAAGCTCAGTTCAGGTCCCACTTCCTGGGGCCTGTGACTGTGCCCTGGGCCTGGAAGTAGAGTCATTGCGGACGGGCGGTCATTCCAGGCCCCCAGGCTCTGAGGTGACACGGGACGTGGGAGGACTCGTGGGGAGATGGAGGCAGAGATGGGGGCGATGCGTCTGCGAGCCAGAAGACCCCAAGGAATTCCGGAGCCACCCCGCCTCTCGGCCTCAGAAGGAACTGACCTGCCGGGACCCCAGACCTCAGCCCCCAGAACCGAGGCCGCAGTCCCTACGCTTTAGGCCCCGCTCCGGGCGCCTGGCCACAGACTCCACGGGAAACGATGCGCTGGGCGGCCTGCTGCTGTGGTCGGTGAGCCTTTCCTAAGGGGTCCACGAGGAAGACAATAACGGGTGCGGATGGAGAAGAGGAGGGGGCCCGTGCGCACGCACGGCCTGGAGGAGCCCACCGGGGCCCCCATCTGGACCCTGAGCCCGAACCTGCTGCCGCCTGGGGTCCACAGCTGGTGAGAATGTCCTCGTGGGACTGAAAAGCCCTGGGAACCAGCTTTCCTGGGAGAGCCGGGGCGCTGCAATCCCACGCGAGCAGCAGTGTGAGCTCAGGGCGGCATTCTACTCCTGTCCCTGAACTGCACGCTGGGGGGAGGGTGAGCGAGAGGGTGCCAGGCATGGGGGGCAGCGCACGAGGCAAGCCCCTCCTTCTGCCTGCTGCATTGGCTGGTGTGGTCCTCCTGCCTGGCCTGGATGTGTGGCTGGAGTCTGGCCTTAGTCCCATTCTACAGACGGAGCAACTGAGGCCCAGACCACACTGTTCCTCGGAAGGCATGAGATTGCCACCCAGTTAGGGAACCAGATTCCAACCAGGCCACAGACTGGATGACCTGGAACAGGGCACCAGTGGCCCGAGAGTCAGAGATGACTGAGTCTGCAGTGCTGGCCACGGACTGGGGCACAGGGATGAGCCGCGATGACTCAGGGGTGACTCAGGGGAGGTGACGGATGGGGAACTGCTCCGTCTCTCCCAGCTCTCCACCAGGGACCAGAAGGCCCAGCACAGCTCACTGTGAGGACAGGAAGGACAACCCTGGCCGTCACCAGCCAAGAGCCCTGAGCCCGGGCTGTGCCTGCTCCACCCTGAGCCCCGCCCCCCACTCCCAGGCTCCTCCCTTCTCTCCTGTTTACAGATCTACACCATGTGCGCGGCTCAGGTCCTCTGGGAGCTCCGCCTGCTCGTGGCTACAGCGAGGACAGTCACACTTAGCTCCCAGGAATGAGGGGAGCGCGTAGAATAGCGGACACAGCAGCGCAGTCCGCACTGGCCAGAGGGTGGAATCAGCCCGCGTGCCTGTCAGCTGGCGATGGGAGTACTATGCAGCCGTGAAAAGGATGCGGGCGGTGCCTGGAACACAGGGTGCTGAATGAGAAGCCAGACCTCCCTCCACGGAGAGTTTCCGTCCATTGCGGTGTCCAGAACGCGCACCTCCCTAGAGATGGGAAGTGGGTCAGAGGCTGCGGGGCCTGGCGAGGGGTGGAGTGAGTGCTGAGTGAGCGTGGGGTTTCTCTTCCGGGTGGTGAAGATGTTTCCGGAATAGATAGTGGTGATGGCTGCACAGCATTTGAATGTGCTAAACGCCACTGAGTTAGACTCAAAGTGGCTAAAAGGGTTATGTGAATGCACCCCACACCCTCCAGACAGGATGCCTGAGAAAGGGCCTCAGTTGGGGTCCCCCTCCCTCCCTCCCTCCCTCCTCCCCTCCCTCCTTCCTTCCCTCGCTCCCTCCCTCCCGGGAAGCAGAGTTTTCGAGTGAAACTGGGAGGAGGAAGCCTGAGCACAGGCCTGAGCTCTTGGCAGCATCTAGGGGGGAGGGGGAGGGGCCGGGCCAGGCGCTGCCCAGGGTCCATCTCCCCGGCCAGCAGTGGCTGGGCTGAGGCTCCTGGAGGGCTGCCCCAAGACCTGTGGAGCCTGGAGACGGGCCAGGCCCGGCGGGGCCCCGGGGCCGGAGCGGAAGCCAGGACAATGGAATCCCCTGCGTTTGGCCGTGGCCCAAAGAGGTTCATATTTTCTGTGGAGATAGAGCTCATGAGAAAGCAGGAGGCTGGTTTCCCTGGCGCCCGCAGCGATGCGGCCCAGCCCGGGGCTGCTCCCCGCGGACACCTGGCTGGGGGGTCCCGGCTACCGGAGAACCACGGGCGCTGCTCACGCCGGCCACGGTGACGTCCCTGTGTCTGTCACACACCAGGGCCAGGGCCACGCACCCTTCTCGCTGCATCTCCCCCTCCGTCTGATTGGCCTCTGCATCCTTTGCGCTAATAAACGGAAGCCGCGGGAATGCCAGCTGTCGGCGACGCGGATCATCCTGGAAGATCACCGAAACCAAGTGTGGTTTTGGCAACTCCCCAAACGGGCGGTCGGGTCAGAAGCAAGGCCGTCCTGGGGGATGTGTCCTCAGACGTCTGACCACCGCCAAGGCACCCGGTGCCCTTCATGCCACAGCCTCGCCCTCACGACAACGGTGACACCATCCCCGTTTTAAGGGGAGGAGACGAGGGGGCGAGAACGAGGTGCAGACGGATGGGAACCGTCTTATTTCCGGGCTAATGCTCTCTCCCACACAGCCCCCGAGCGATGCAGGTTTAAAAAGCTGACGGGTCTGTTACCTACTGCGCCGCAACGTCCCCACCTGGGGGTCAGCGGCTTGGGCTCAGCTGGGCTGTTCTCCTGTTGGTCCCTGTAGTCCCCTGGCACCTGCAGTCACATGGCAGCTCCGAGGGGACTGGGGCCAGTGGGAGGCACGGACACGGGAGGCGCGGACACGGGAGGCGCGGACACGGGAGGCGCGGACACGGGAGGCCCAGACACGGGAGCTGTGGACATGGGGCAGGTGTGGCCGTGATGGTGCTGATCCCTCGGGCTCACACATGGGGGGAGATTTTGTAACGTCTGATGCCTTCAAGGGGCGTCCTTTTGTCAGCCAGTAACCCCCGTCTCGCCCTGGTAGGCACAGGCAGGGATGGGCGTGGGCGCGGAGGCTGCTATGGCCTCCTCCTGGCAGCCTCACCACCCTCGCTCCCCCGGCGTTGGGGCAACAGCAGCAGCAGCTGCTGGAGGAGATGCCAGCCGCGTGGCCCTGCCTTGGGGGGAAGCGGCCGGCAGTGCGGAGGGCGGCCTGGGCATGGAGGGACCGGTTCTCGTCCTGTCCTAAGCCTGCTGGCTGCTCTGGCCGTGAGCGGCCTGGGACAGCGTCCCTTTCCAGAGCGGAGGCCCTTTGAGCAGGCAGCTGTCCGAGCCTGGGTCTCCTCGTCCGCAAAGCAGGAGTCCCCCCCAAGCCCCTGTGAGTGCCAGGATAACCCAAGGACCGCGGGCACGGCTGGAGGACACCCTCCTGCCCCCCTGAAGCCTGTCCCCGTGCGGCTGCCCCACGTGCCCTGGGGCTGTCATGCCCGAGAGCAGGGTCTGTGCCATGGGGAACCCTGGGCGTCCAGACTCAAAGCTTGACTATGACAGCCTCGCTCGCTCCCTCCCAGGTGGAGTGTGTGTGTGTGTGTGTGTGGGGGGGGGGCGGCAGGGGAAGCCAGGGTCCCCGCCCCCCAGGACGGGCTGCCTCTCATAGGGGCTCTGGGATAAGATCCCAACGTCCGTCCTGCTGGAGGTGACCCGGAGCACGGCCACGCCCTGGGCCCTGTGCTGCTGCCCCCTGGCCTCCTCTGAGGGTTCTGCCCTGTCACTCCCCTGCTGCCCTTCCCTGCTCCAGGCCTCACCATCAGGTCCAAAGTCTCCCATCTGCCCTCCACCTTGCCCCTCCCAGCAAGGCACCTGGGTGAGCAGGGTCGGGACAGGAGCACGGCCAGGCCCTCGGTAGGCCAGGCCCTCGGTA
>PVJC01046588.1:0-13248 GCA_004026665.1 Murina feae
GAAGAAAGGAAGAAAGGAAGAAAGGAAGAAAGGAAGAAAGGAAGAAAGGAAGAAAGGAAGAAAGGAAGAAAGGAAGAAAGGAAGAAAGGAAGAAAGGAAGAAAGGAAGAAAGAAAGAAAGAAAGAAAGAAAGAAAGAAAGAAAGAAAGAAAGAAAGAAAGAAAGAAAGAAAGAAAAAATAGCCACTCACAAAAAATAGCCACCGGCTTTTAAAATAACATTCCCACCTAACACGTGGCCCCAAAAAGCCATAGGCATGCAAAGCCATGCATTGCTCATAAGTTCAAAGATACAATTAAAATGTATTTCCTTCATCAAAAAATACAGGCTGTCAAAATTATTTGCGAAAAGGTAGTTATTCCCAGAGCTAAGGATTTTTGGTATTTGATGTTTGTTTTCTTGTTTTGTTATAATGAGGAAAAAGCTGAAAGTAATCTGACTATCTTAAAACTTGGGGAGTGATTAAATTATAGTATGTTTATTCCTACAATAAAACTTTGTATTGTCATTAAAAACATAGTTTTTTAATAACAAATTCAGAAAATGTCATAATATAATGTTAAGTTAATAAAAGGTTATACACACACACACACACATACATATACAAGGACCTCAATTATTTTTTTAAGATTTTTAAATTGATTTTTAGAGAGGGAAGGGAGAGGGAGACAGAGAGAAATATGTGTGTGAGAGTGGAGCATCGATCGGCTGCCTCCTGCATGCTCCCTACCAGGGACTGAGCCGGAAACCTGGGCAATGCCCTGACAGGCAACTTTTAGATGCTCAGGACGATGCCCAACCACACAAGCCACAACTCCAGTTTTGAACTGCAGAGCTTTATGCTGGGAAAAGGTCTTTTTAAAAGCCACAAAAATATTAGCTGGTTATCTTTTACGGGTAGATTGCAGGTCATTGTATTTTCTCTTTTAGGCTTTTCTGGATTTTTCTATTTTTCTCCCAGGTGTGTATGCTATGGCTTTTATAATCATATAAGGAAAAGTTTGCTTTGCTTATTTTGTTGGGCTATTTTTTAAAGTATTTTCTGGATTAAGCTCTTTGCCCTCTGGTCTTTTCTCCCCCCAATACTCGCCCCTCCACTCACCCCACCGTACGCAACAGGCAGCCGGCTCACCTCTGGCCCTCGGTAAGGCCTCCCATTGACAATTTCAGGAGACGCATAGAGTGGGCTCCCACAAAACGTTTGCAAGAACTTGTCCTTCTGGTACAGGTTGGAAAGCCCGAAGTCGGCAATCTACAAAGACAAGCAAGATCCGGGGGCTTGTTAGCATCGCAGTCAGTGTCTGCATTGGATCGACTCACACCACCCAGTGCTAGAGCAGCGGAGGGCACCTGGGGGGTCTGCCGGCTGAGTCACCCTTTTCTCTGTAGCCCTGGGTCTTCATAAAAGGACCAGTCAACACAACTGGGCCCGTGACTCCCGGCGGCAGTCCTTGGCATCCAGCACACGTTCTGCCACATCTGCACCCTACCTGCTCTGTTCCTTAAAATTATTCCTCATATGGACGCTCTATTTTTTTAATATATTTTTACTGATTTCAGAGAGGAAGGAAGAGGGAGAGAGAGAGAGAAATATCAATGATGAGAGAGAATCACTGATTGACTGCCACCTGCACGCCCCCTACTGAGGATCGAGCCCGCAACCCAGACATGTGCCCTTGACCGGAATTGAACCCGGGACTTTTCAGTCCACAGGCCAACACTCCACCTACTGAGCCAAACGGGCTAGGGCAGGCCGCTCTATCTTCACTTCCATTTAGATTTGCCTGGGAAATCCACAAAACCAAAGCCTTGATGTTTCTGAAGAACACTGCAGTGCATAACTATTAGTATGAAAAGTGTTCATCTGTGGCCTACCTAAAATCACACTGCACCACGGTGGTGTGCACATCACACTTCAGAAAACCCTTACCTGTTGCACCTGACACCACCACCTCTTTATCTGCCTACAAGCTGTTTGTCTATACCCGGTGACCCTAGAGGAAATGGACTCAGGGCACTGGATTTGCTAAATGAGTTTTTAATCATATTTCAGCCATCTGTGTGACATGGGGCAGGCCCGTTAGCTACTGTAAGCTTCAGTTTACTCGCCAGAAAACGGGAATCCATGATCCCTATCCTGTTCTAGCTCACAAGATTATTGTGAGAATGAAAAAAAAAAATTCATCCACATGAGGCCATGACTGCAAAAGTGCTTTCCCGTCCTAAGCAAATGTCCTGCCTAACCTTGCTGCTCTTTAATTGCACAGCCCTTAAAGCCATTCTCTGTTCCTTGCGTTTCTTTAAGTGTTTTATTTATTGTTATTTATGGCAGCATTCTTCCAGATATATTTTTCCACATGTCACATATATACACATAATGTACATATATACATATACACATATACATGTCCATATATGAATATACTGTATATATAAAAGAATTCACCTTGCCTGTTAAACTTATATATACATATAATGTACATATATACATATACACATATCCATATATGTACATACTGTATATATAAAAGAATTCACCTTGCCTGTTAAACTTATATATACATATAATGTACATATACACATATACATGTCCATATATATACATACTGTATATATAAAGGAATTCACCTTGCCTGTTAAACTTATATATACACATAATGTACATATATACATATACACATATACATATATGTACATACTGTATATATAAAGGAATTCACCTTGCCTGTTAAACTTATATATACACATAATGTACATATATACATATACACATATACATATATGTACATACTGTATATATAAAGGAATTCACCTTGCCTGTTAAACTTATATACACATATAATGTACATATATACATATACACATATACATATATGTACATACTGTATATATAAAGGAATTCACCTTGCCTGTTAAACTTAAGTCCCCTGAGGCAGGTGGGAGGTTCCACATCTTCCCCTCATCTTTGTATCACCCACTGCTCAGCACCTGCTCTCACCCAAGAAACACTTCTCACCAGAACAGGCAGTATATTTTGGTAATACGAAGGAATAATAATAAACTTAGTTACCACTTACTGAACAGCCTCCAAGCAGCAGGCACTGTTCTGAGCGCTTTACGCTCTCTCATCTGATCCCACCCAAAACCCCATTTACACAAAAATGTGAATGTACTTCATGGCACTGTGCATCTAAAAATAGTTAAGATGGTGAATTTTGTTTTATGTATATTTTACTGCATTTAAAAAAACAAGCATTTAACAGATGAGAAAAATGAGGTTTAGGGAGCTGAGGCTGTTCATCTCAGGTGAACGAACTAGTAAGCAGCAATGTAAACCCGTGTCTGTAGAGTTTCCAGCCATGAGCCTTCCTGTCCCGGGTAACAGCAGACTTCACTCCATTCTCAGCCTTTCACGCAGCCTTGCAGCCGAGCCACCGCGGGCTTCTGCCGTTTCCCAAGCTGATTTCCACTGGAGGCTTAGAAACAGCCTGAGTGATTCACATGCCCAGCCTGACCGCAAACTCGCTAGGGCTCTATTTTGAATGCAGCCCCCAAATAAGCCTATTTTATAGAAGTTAGCCCTGAATGAATGGAATGTCACTGCAAGTAGCTGGTAAAAAAAAAAACACCCTTAGGAAACGCACTCTCGGGGTTCAGATTGCACTTAATTGCCCTGAATTCCACTTTCTTATCAAGGCCTCTGCCTGGCTTGCTTACCGGAAGTTGGTTGAAAGCTCTATGAAGAGTGCCCTGTCAACCAGAAGAGGGATGACTTGGCTGCAGCCCTGGGACATACCGAGAAGTCGCAGAATGCGTCCTCTCCGACCACTAAGGCAGAACTGTCCCCAGCAAGTGCGCATCCTGCGGACAATACATTCCTTCCCACCCCGCAATGTTAGCAGCACCCGAGGCACCTATGAGCTTCCAAATACACACACGTGTGAGAGGCACCCGCCAGCTCCGCGTGCAAAACCCCACGCGCACGCACTCACACGTGGAGTTCTCCAAGCCTGAGCATCCTTGCTTTCTTTGCAGCCCTCCGAGAGTGTGTTTATGTTGTGCCCACTCCCATCC
The DNA here is from genome assembly GCA_004026665.1 of Murina feae. Taxonomy (NCBI): domain Eukaryota; kingdom Metazoa; phylum Chordata; class Mammalia; order Chiroptera; family Vespertilionidae; genus Murina; species Murina feae. The sequence continues at coordinate 4,074 of PVJC01046588.1, forward strand.
TCACAGACTGATGCTTATCAGCCTCTCCCAGTAAAGCTGTCAGGGCTGCTGACAGAAGATTGATAGAGATCTAGATTAGTCCATGTTCTTGGCACTTTAACGGGGAAAAGCAATACTAATAAACACGTACACACACACACACACATTGTTCTCAAACCTTGAGCCACTTAAACTCAGGCTGTGGCTCTAGACCTAATATCCTGTGGAACCTACATGAAGTGGCCACTGGTTATGAAACTTCTCAAAGCCTCAGGTTTCTCATCTGTAAAATGGAGGTAGAGACAGTGTCTACTCCCACAGGGTCATGGCGAAAATTAAGTAACATAACGTATATAAAATTCTTCGAACAGAAATTGGTACAGATTTGAACCTCAATAAATATTTGCTTCCCACCTTTAAATAAATGTTGGTAACTTCATGGTACTCAAAAGGATATTGAATTTCCATTTAAGAGAATTATATAAGGCTTCTATTTCAAATAAATGTAATTTTTAAAAGTGAACTGAACTAAATACATTTCGTGAAATAGCACAGGAGATCGAGATCCTAAGAAAAGTCAAAATCCAAGAAAAGAGTGAAAGAGATTTGGGCCCAGCTGGTGCAGCTCAGAGGTTGAGCATCGACCGAGGAATCAAGCAAGAGGTTACCAGTCAGGGCACATGCCCTGGTTGTGGGCTCAATCCCCACTAGGGGACATGCAGGAGGAAGCCAATCAATGACGTTTCTCTCTCATAGATGTTACTATCTCTCTATTTCTCTCCCTTCTTCTCTCTCTAAAAATCAATGAAGTATTTTTTAAGAAATTTTGGAAAAGCTAAAAACAGGGGGAATAATGATTTTGAACTTAATAAAGCAAAAATAACCCCGTCTCCGAAACGGTGTCAACCTGAAAGAGCCTTAAGGATCAGCTAATCCCACCCCTGGTTCTGTAAGTGAAGCAAGTGGAGGTCAGAGGACTTCAAAGCTTTGCTGAAGGCCACGAGAGACAACCCCACGAGTGTCAGGTTCTTCCCAATCTGTGTGCATTCTCTGCATCAGATTATCAGTTGTGAATCGAGGGTGACTGCCAAGGAGGCATCTGGGCCTCACCATTAAAGTCATATTTTGCTGACACACTGGTCACCTCTGGAGAAAGGTAACTACTCTGCACTTCTCTCCTGGTGGTGGACTGTTCCGCTGGCCCGTGCTGGTTCAGAACCACCCTCCGTCCCCACCCTGGGTTCAGTTCCGCCTGGACTCTGAACAGGAAGCGGGAAGTCAACACTCGTGTCTTTAACATTTGGTGTTTTTTGTTGTTATCGAGTCTTTCTAGACGCATGCCCTGCTGGATGGAAGTTAGCGTCAGAAAGATAAACTAGGAAAGGACTGTTCACATTTCAGAAGAATTCACCTCACTACAGCATGGACGAACTTGAAGACGCCGTGCTCAGTGAAACAAGCCAGACACTGAAGGATAAATAGTATGTGATTCCACTTACATATGGCTCAGAGTAGTCAACTTTGTAGAGGCAGAAAGTGCAATGATGGTTTCCAGGGGCTGGGGAGAGGTGGGGGAGAAAGGATTGGGGAATTGTTTTTTCACTGGATACAGAGTTTCACTCGGGGAAGACAGAAAAGCTACGGAGACGGAGACGGGCGGTGGTGATGGTTGCTCAACCATGTGAACATATTTAATGCCACTGCACCGTACACCTGAAAATGGTAAACTTTATGTTACATATATTTGACCATTTAAAAAAGGATCGGGTGGGTGGATGGGACGAGATCAACCAAAGACCTTGTATGTGTATATGCGTAACCCATGGACACAGACAATCTGGCAGTGAAGGCCTGGGGGAGGGGGAGGGGGTGGGCTAGAAGAGGTCAGTGGGGGGAGGGAGGGGGCATAGGTAATACTGTCAATAATAAAGATTAAAAGGGAAAAAAAAGCAGATTGAAAATTTAAAAAAAAAAAAGAATTAACCTCAGATCACATGAGTAATCACTGTGCGCTCATCCGATGAAAGAGGAAGTATCAGCTTGCTGGTGGTTAACAGCGGGGAAAGGATGCTGATGACAATGACCATGCAAGCAATGGTCTGACAGTCATCTGCAGTGTCTAAGAGGAAATGCCGTGGACTGAGCAGATCAGGGGTTTAGGAGCCAGGAGAACCTGGGGCTAACCCTGGGCTTAGCACTGGTAGGTGCTCAGTGGGACCTGCTAAGTTCCTCAATTTCTTCATCTGCAAAATGGAAATGATAACAGACCCCACCGCATAAAGGTGTTGTGAGGATCGGAGAACCCACATGCAAAGCCCTGAAATAATCCTGGTTCTCGGACTCTATACATTACAGCTGTTACAATAACGCTGATGATTCGGTTTACTGTTTGCCAGGCAAGACACAGGACTGAAAGCATGATGCTGCTGTCCATCAAACAGCCATCGAAACTGTCATCGTTTCGGAAATAAGCATGAGAGACTGCGCTGCATGAGGGGAAGAGTAAGGGATGGAGAGGTTGAGTGTTTGAGTTCAAATCCCGACCTCAACTCTTCCCAGCTGGAACCTTAGGCCCATTGGTCAACCCCTCCCTCATCCACAGAGGCCTGAAGACCAGTAGCATGGGCACTGGCTGGGAGCAGGTCTGTTACAGAATTGCAGGTCCTACCCACCCCGGGGCCTACTGAGTCAGGATGCATCTTAGCAAGATCTCCAGGGGACTCCCCAAACATTAGCCACTCTGAACCTAGGTTTCTTCTTCTATACAATAGGGGCTGATGATAATGTAACCTATTTTGCAGGGCTGTTATAATATCGAATGAATGACAGATGGAAGCCATGCCTCCCATGACCTGCAGTAAATGCGAGCAACTGCTACTTCAACCTCTCTGAGTCTCAGTTTCCTGGGCTGGAAAATGGGACGCAACAGCACCAGTCACGTGATGTTGTGAAAACCAAAATCGGATTGAGATAATTAATAACAACAATAAATAACAACAAACAATAGCAGCATCGCTACAGGCCCAATCACCATTCCGTGAGCACTACATACATGAATGTATCAAATCGTCACAACAACTATGACGATGGTGTCATCGCTACCCCATTTTGTAGATGAGGAACTGAGGCCCAGAGTGGAACCATGGCTAGCCTGAGACGTGGAGGAAGCGCTGCTTTGGCTTAAAGCTCCACATAAAGAAGAATGATTGCTCTCAGGTGGCTGAGAAGGAAACAGCTTTCTGTGGAACTCTTCAGGAAGACAGCAAGCCCATCGGGGAAGACACACTCCACAGCTCCTTTCCAGCCGAGGAGTTCATGGCTGTGGCTTTCCCCGTGAGAGCCTCACTCCCGAGTTGTCCGGAAGTGGAGGCAAGGAGTGGAAGTGAGCACAAGAGAACGGGGTCGGCTTTCATCTTCAAAAGATCTACGCCCACCCCGCCTCTCGAGAGAGACTAGAAATGACTGATTCCACGAGACCTGGGGAAGCTGGTCGCTGAGGGCGCCTCCAAGCAGCAGCCTCTGCGGATGCTACTGAGCAGCCCCCAGCTCATGGCTCCCGCGACTCAGGCATCCCTGTGCCTGGAGGGTCTCTCCCTGGAACAGCTGATCACAAGCTGCCGCAGGCAAGGAGAGGCGACCTGAAGCAAGGGCCAAAAAGTGTATTCAGGGTGCTTTCTTGGATGTAGAGCAAATCTGGGTGGGAGCAGTGAAGTCAGAATTTATCCAGTGGCTGGTTTTTAAGGTCAAAGACCCTTAGCTGTAGCCAGTCCCATCTCTCATTAGCTGGGAGAACCTCCTCATGGGAGGTTCAGACCCAACCCAATGGAGATATTCTTTTTTTTTTTAATATATCTTATTGATTTTTTACAGAGAGGAGGGGAGAGGGATAGAGAGCTAGAAACATCGATGAGACATTGATCAGCTGCCTCCTGCACACCTCCCACTGGGGATGTGCCAGCAACCAAGGTACATGCCCCTGACCAGAATCAAACCCAGGACCCTTGAGTCCACAGGCCGACGCTCTATCCACTGAGCCAAACCGGTCAGGGCCCCAGTGGAGATATTCTAATAACCAAATGAAAGAAGGCACATGGAAGGTCTGGCTCTGGGCTCTGGCTTCTAGCAAGGACTTCATAAAGGCTGCTTTTTTTTTTTTTCTATCCTCCATGCCCTGTTCTTGTACTCTCTGTTCCTTCACCTTAAAAGACCATCACATTCCTTTCTGTTGAACTCCTACCTGTCCTTCAAAACGCAGTCGAATCAAAGGTTTTCTGGTCCCTCCAGCTAACAGACCCACCACTTCCTGCTCAGCACTCCCACATCATATCACACAAGGCACCCTGAGGCCAATAGCAGAGCCACCTGGTCCTGCCAAGGGACAAGAATCAGAAAAGCTTTCCTGGAAAAAGAGGCATTCAAGCTGAGACTCAACAGACAGATAGGCAAAGAGCAGTGGGATAAGCACCCTAGGTGGAGGGAACCGTGTGTGCAAAGGACAGGAATCCAGAGAAAGTGTGGTAGATTTAAGGAGTTTGAGTCCTATGCAAGGGCCTTCTCTGACCACCCTCGCTAAAATAGTACCTGCCATTCTCTAAGTTAACCCTGAATGAATTTCCTTCACTGCTGGACAATTACAGTACATATTTCTGTCCATTGCTTGTGTCCCGAACTAAAATTCTAAGTCCACTGGGGCAGGTACCTATCGTCCTCGTTCACCTCTGTATCCTTCTCATGACTCATCTTGACCAATGATTTATGTGCTAGATTCTGAGCTCCAAGAACACAGGAACTCAACCATCGGGCTCACTGGTAAATTCCCAGCAGCCAGCACAGGGCCAGGTACCCAGTAGGAACTTAGTATAACATTTGTGATTGAGTAAATATTGTCCATTGAAGAGACTGGATTTGCTGAATGAGTACGAGCAGGAATAGATGCGTGAATGCAAGCACACATGAATATATATGTATACACCACACAAATGGATAGGTGAACAAATGAATGGATTAATTAACGCATGAATGCACACTCTCACATTCATATACTCAAAGCCCAGAGGCACAGATCCCTGAGCTGCCTCCCCTTGGCCTTCTTAAGCCTCTGAGGCTTCTATCTCGCCTGAGCCCTAGCCATTCAAAGCTTCTTTTCTTATCCCCAGCAGCTGAGTTTCCATTGTCATCAGGGGCAACAGGCCATTTCCCCTCCACCCCTCTACTCTGAGTCCTGGGAGCTCACCAAATTCTCAGCCCTCTTTGAGGAGGTCAGCTGACCCTGGTGCCTGGACCTCTTCTCATTGTAAGGCGTTTTTTGTTGTTTTTTTTTTTTTTACAGGAGCCTCCCATGGGAATTGTCGGCGTGCTATTCTCCCAGAGAATGGGATGTGAATTCTGGCCCGTTTTTTTTATTAATTGCAAATTAATGCTATCCTGGGTGTCTATTTTGGTAGACATGCTTCTCCTCGGAGTACGGAATGCAACCCAAAGAAGCACATTGCTCTCATTCTTTCTGCTGACCGACTGTGTGAATATTTTTAGAAGCCACACCCTCTCACACTGGCCAGATAAGTAATTCCCAGTGCCAGATGTGCTCTCTGCAAATCAACATCAGGCAGGGAAGGGATGAGGAACAGCTGCATGGCTCCCACCACAACTGCAGCGACATGTGACAAGTTTAAACCAGTAGCATTTGTACAGGCTTCCTGGGCAACAGCCCTCCACTCTTAGAATTGGGAAGATGCACCCACACTTAGAAAGACACATGAGGAGGCTCCCAGAGGCATCTCGCTGCTCCTATCCCATTGGTTGGTAAGAGGCCATCCGTGTCAATGGTCCCCTTGTCGAGATACCAATGACATGGGCTCTCTTGAACTTGGAGCCCAGCTTGCAGCCATGTGTCTGTGCCTGCTGCCTTTATCACAAGTGCCCTTTTATAAATATGTTTTCAGCAAAATGCTGACTTGGGAAGAGCTGAGCATATCCAGCCGGAAGACAAATCCACACCAGCTGAAACACATTTTTAAAAATCTTGGAAGTGGGTGTGAGATGATGAAAAGAGAATTTGTCTGGAAGTCAAACATTTGAATTCTAATCCTGGCTGTCATCTCTTCACTCCGATCAAACAGCTTAAGAGCACCTACTGTGTGACAAGCACTGTGCCACACTCTGGGGAAACAAAGACACAAGAACTTCATCTACACTGACTCACTGTGTCTGAGCCTGGGCACATCACTTAGGCTTTCTGAGCATAATCATTAAAACAACGGATTTGGAAATGACCCTCAAGGTCCTTTCAAGTTTTAGGAGTCTCAGATCCTAGAAGCATTCCTCAATAAAAAAAATTAAAAAAAAAAAAAAAAAAAAGAATCCTAAAGAAAAAGATATGGCCCAAACCTTAATTTCTATGATATGCTGTGTTTGCTATTTCCCCACCTAATGGACAGGGATCCTAGATTGGAGGGCTCGGTCCTGGGAACAGGGAGGCCCAACACCTTAGCACTATTGCTTATGCCGGTGAGCCATGCTCCTGGGCTCCTGCCTATTGTCCCAGCTCAGCTGCATTCAGAATTCTAGCCATTCTTTTCCTCTGGGCAAGTCTATGACTCCCTAGGAAGCTATGTGCCTTATCACTTCTGGGACTACATCATGGGAGCAAGAGGTCACATTGTACTACGGAACCAACCCCCAAGTTAGAGGCTCACATTCCAGGCCTTGTAAGACTACACTTAGTTTGGACAGCTCTGGGCGCAGGTGGGAGGAAGAATCTGCAGAGGAAGTTAACAGGGTGGATGACGCAAACCCTTAGAATGTGTCCCTCAAACCAGAAGCCAATTCTCCAGCCACGGCCTGACCACCAGGTACCTTCAAAGCAACTGGCGTCCTGTCCAGTTTCCTCCCCAGGGGCCACCCAGTTAAGTAGGCACCTTGGACATGAGGCATTAAGTGCTAAGTGCTTTGACTATAGGTTGTCCAAAATCCTCATGTGTGTCATTGCCTCCCCCGGACTGGGAACAGGGCATGGCACACAGTAACTGCTCCGGAAACACTCCATGAAAAAATGAACAAATCCACAACAGTCATCAGAGGTAGACTGGCAACCCTACTGGACAAATGACGAAACTGCGATTGAGGCAGGCAAGTCACTTATACCCAAAATACTGCCCTTAGTAACAGGCAGGGCTGCCATTCAAAACCCAGGCGAGCCAACTCCAAAGCCACTGCTCTTGCCTTGACTCACTACACAGTGCTCAGCAGTGTATAAAGCTAAATACAAACCATCGCATTTACTCCTCCAAACAAGACTGTGGGCACTGCTGTTACCCTGTTTTCCAGTTAACAGGGTGAAGTGCACTGCCCAGTGTCAAGGAACTCTAGTAAGCCACGCAGGATAGAGTGTTCTAATGCTGCGTCTAGCCTCCTGCTAGACCGGCCACTCGGCCAGAACTGGAGATTTCACTTCCTGTTCCTAGAGAAAGCTGCTCTGACCAACTCTTTTCTCCTCATTCTAAGGAATACACAGAATTATGTGACCACAGTCAACCACTCGCAAAAACAAGATGTCACCGGACGTGGCTTCCAGGAGCCTCTGGAAGGATGATGGTGACTAACGACGGTCAGATGCCAGAGCGACTCCCTCCTTCCATGCAAGGAAAGAACGCCCCCTCAGCTGAGAGCAACAATAACAGCAAAAGAGGGCGATGCAAGGTCATTCCCAGGCTTGGTCCTGGGACCAGGGAGGAGGCGCTCACGTCAGGAGCGGCTAATTAGAGGGATCCCCTGGTGCCAGGAGGACTAAGGCGATTTCATAATGAAACCCACGCAGCGAGCTCCGTTTATTTAGAAACCGTATTTGCTTATTTTTCCGACGTGATCAAAGGGACGTCCCGAGTGCTCTGCAGGAGGCACTTGAACCCTATTGGCCAGGAGCATTTTCTCCAGCTCCAGCAGCAGCCAGCAATAATACTCTCCGTGAAAGTAAACTCCATCACTTGACGGGATGCTCCTTCTCAACAGCGAACACCACCTCCCGTCCCAGGCAGGTCTCAGGGGTGGGAGGGAAGGGAATGACAGAAAGTGGCAGGGAAAGAGTCCCAGCTCTAAGATAACCCAGGGCCCTCCCAGCAAACCGAGCACAGTGGTTCGAGCGAGGGCTCATGAGTCAGAAAGTTCAAATCCCAACTCCACTACCTACTACTGTGTGACCTTGGGTAAGTTACTTAACTTCTCTGTGGAGCAGTGTCCCTAGCTAGGAAATGATGTAAATAAGAGGACCTATCTCCTAAGGTTCTTGTAAAGATCGAAGGTAAATGATATCAGGCAAAGGTGATTTGAAATACGTAATGTAAGTGTTATTGAACTAAGTACTTTTTATGGCAATGATTGTAATGATGGTAGACCATGAACTTGAAGGCAGAGACTGTATTTTAGTCACCTAATTATCCCAGCAGGAAGAAGAATGTCTGGCAGGTAGCTGAACATGGGTAAATGGCTTACGGAGTTTGAACTGAGGCCTCGAGCCCAGCGATGCTCCCCACCCGCCTGCTGGGGAAGGAAGTGGCCACCTTATTTCTAAGCTGTAGTTTGGAGCAGCTTAAACCCCCACCGGATGCCACCCCCAGGCCTGCATATCAATCATCGAGGCAAGAGGTTTACCTTAATATTGCAGTTGTCATCGAGCAGTATATTTTCCAGCTTCAAGTCCCGGTGGACCACACCGTTCTGAAATGAGAAGACAGGCCGGGAATTGAATGGGAGCGGATGGGATGAGAGAAAGAGAGGGGGGGGGGGGGAAGGTAGAGGCAGAGCAAAGGGAAGCATCTGACAGATGAAAGATGCACCAGCCCGGTGGTCTTCGCCTCCATCCTTCAGGGCTGCTTTCCCTGTCATGCAGCTCCCGCCCGAGACAGGGACAGCAGAGCATTAGTCACTTGCTGTGTGGTTAAGGGAAAAATGACTGGAATCCGTTCTCCCCCAGAGCCTGTGAAACAGCAGGGGGATCCTTTGTCGGAATGTCATTCCACTGTGTGAAAGCAGCACAGTCCCGGGCGGCGGCAAACCATGTCTGTCTGTGATGTGATTCCCAGGGAAGAAGCAGATTTCTCTGCTGGGGACTCAGAATGCAGGGCTCCCAGACCTTGCGTGTCTGTGTGTCTGTCTGTCTGTCTGCCTGCCTGCCTCCTCGATGCTGGAAAGAAGCCTGGTT
>PVJC01046589.1:0-13249 GCA_004026665.1 Murina feae
CCAACTATTATTTTTAAACATACATTTTGATTTTATAGTATACAATGGGCCTAAGTCTGTGTTTGGAATATAATGAATGATAGCAACATTTTAATACTGGGAAAATTAATATTTATTAACAATGATTTATCCCTTAATACATTTACCAGGAAGAATATAAATGTCTTCTAACTTAGTCATATGGAACTTAGTAATGGCATAATGTAGCAAGGGCACATAGAGAGGTAACACTCAACATTCTACTGAGGTAAATTTATATGCCATTAAAATACTTCTAAAACAAAAACAAAAGCTGGTGCAGAAATTTCGAAGATACTATGAATACAGAAAATGTTTTCATTAATAAGTGCACATTTTTAAGGTGATAATATCAAAAGACATGAATGGGAATGCACATACTTTAAATTACAGTATAAATATATTAACTATATGGCTGAATACCACATGGAATATAACTAATTTTATGGATAGTTTTAGAAATAACATTAGCAAAATTAGCATAATATTAAAAAGCAGCATAGATGCAGACGAGAAAATTTTGTCAAATCTATGTTCTATGATATATCAGGTTACTGAACATGTGATAAAAAATATAGCAGTATATTACTTCTCTTGTCTGTATTTGCCAAACCTTTTTGATGAAATTTTTTGTGACAAGCTTTACTTCAAAGGGTAATATAAGATAAATCCATTCTAAGGAAACACACACACACACACACACACACACATACTGTTTTCCATCAAAGAGTTGAGATTGATTAATGTATTTTTAAACTCTTCCATTTTGGTTAATCATTAATGACATTGTTGCTTATGGTATAGATGTACTCTATTCTCACCTTGCAATCACTTGAATACACAGCTTGTATTTGCATAATATGAGTTTAGGTCAATGTTCGTCTAGTATCAAAAAAATCCAAAATTAATAGCAGATTAATGTCATAGTCGGATGTTACAAAATGTAACAAATTACAATTTTGTGTCACTTGATAATGCATTTTAAATTTCTATTACTGAATTTACAAATTTTAACCTAAATTATCTCTGTGATTTGGACATTTCAAGTTTATATTTACCTAAACTAATTGTATGTGGTATGTGTGTATGTGTTTGTGTGTTTGTTCTATGAATGGTTTGAAGGACATTCACTAGCAATGCAAGCCATTTATATGTAGATCTAAGTTCTAAAAGTTAAAAATTATTATTTCAAGGGACCTTTAAGAAATTTGCAGGTAGGGGAAACAAAGCTAACAGATATCTGTAACATTTATTCTTAAAAAAAATAGGATAGTTTTCTGTTCTTACAAAAAATGATTGCCCTAGAGGTTTGACTCAGTAGATAGAGCTTCAGCCTGTAGACTGAATGGTCCCAGGTTCCATTCTAGTAAAGGGCACGTACCTTGGTTGCAGGTTCCCTGGTCCTGGTCAGGGTACTTGCAGCAGGCAAGTATATACACTAGTAGCCCAATGCATGAAATTCATGCATGCGGGGGAGGCTCTCTCAGCCCAGCCTGCAACAATGCCAGCATCCCTCACCACAGACTCTGGCCTGAGGCCCCTCCCCTCCCTTCCTTGGGTGTGGACTCTAGCCCAAGGCCCCTGCCCTCTCCTCCTTCCACTGGCTGGGGCACAGACACTGGGCATTCCTTGAAGCAGACTCTGGCCAGAGGCCCCTCCTCTCCCCTCTTCCCCCTCCCTCCATGCAGCTGGGCCAGACTCTGGGCTTGAGTTGCTGGGGTAACGCCTCCAGTGTCCCTGCTCCAGCCAATATGGGCTCCACCATCTTTGTCGCAGAGTGATGGTTAATGAAAGTCCTGGGAGCCTGCGGGCCATGGCCACCATTGCCTCCTGGGGTGCTTGACACCTGCATATGCAAATTAACTGCCATCTTTGTCAGATAATTTGTATAGTCACTTGGATTGGCTTGTGCATGTGGCTTCAGTGTAGCAGAGGGATGGCTAATTTGCATGTTTCTCTTTTATTATATAGGATATAGATAGATAAACAGTTTGATAAATGAAAAGACAATAGCAGATATATAATTGTATATAAACTTGACATATTGAATGCAAAATTGACAAATATGTGATTATGCAGTAAAAATATTTTTATATGAGTTGAATAATAAAGTTAAGGTGTAATGGAATACAGAAAAATGCTTACTGTAAAACTTGAGCAAGCTATTTATTTTTAAAGTTTCATACACATAAATAAAGTAAAATTAATAAAAGTGAAAATAATGAAATATTACTGGTGTTTGGATATTTGGATATTTGGCTTGTACCCTCTTACAATCCGGGATCCCTTGGGGGATGTTAGAGAGCTGGTTTTGGCCCCATCCCCACAGGCCAGGCAGAGGGACCCCACCAGTGCACAAATCCGTGCACTAGGCCTCTAGTGTGCATATAAAACTTTGGTTAATCTCTTCCCACCCTCCCTCCTTCCCCCTTCCCTCTGAGATTCACCAGTCTTTTCCACGTTTCCATGCCCGTGTGTTAGGCATGAACAATGCACATCATAACTACCAGTGGAACGGTCAAACAGTCAAATGGTTGAATGTTGGCTTAGGCTTTTATATGTAGAGATAATTTACCAAAAAAAATAAATAAATAAAAAGGAAAATTATTTTCTAGACACATTGCAAGGATTTTTTTCAAGTTCTCTTTCTTTAGAGACTTTTAATATAAAATTTTTGAAACTATAGAGATATAACATATTAATTCATAAACAACTGTATGTAAACTTAAACCTAACCATTGTACATGCATATGATAATTCTTTCTCTTTACTATTAAAGCAATTAGTAATTTTTTGGTTCTCCTGAACATTGTGTGGAACTTTAGAATACCTTAAATTTTTTTCTATGAAACACTACAGATATTGTTTCATGAAGAAATTGATTAATAAAATCTGGATTTTAAAAAGATTTTTCAAATTTTGTTTTACAATTTCCCTGAGTTCAATCCTCACCTTCATTTATAGATTCTAATACTTCTGATGCTAATGTGAGCAGCTCCCATAAATGATGGAGACTTTAAAAACAAAAACAAAAAACTTTTAAGATTTCTACCTAATGGATTCAAAACAACACAACACAAAACAACAAAAACCCTCAACATAAACGAGAATAGTTGTCTGGTTCTGAAAAGAATGACATTGGCATTTTAATAAGGATTGCATTAAGTCTGTACATTGCTTTAGATAGTAAGGACATTTTAACAATATTAATCCTTCCAATTTATTAACAAAAAATATCCTTCATTTATGTGTATCTTATTCAATTACTTTCTTCAATGTCTAAGAATTTTCAGCAAAGTGGTTTTCATCTCTTTGAAAATTTAGTTAAATTAGGTTAAATTTATTTCTAGTTAATTTGTGTGTTTTTATGCAATTATTTTATATGTTTAATGTATGTTGGGTAAAGCAATTTATTAGAGACTTACTTTGATCTGTTTTAACTATATCCCTATTCAACATCACTGGTGGCTTCTAATATTTAAGTTCCTGTAGTGAGCAGCTCCCACAGACAATGGAACTTTCTAGACCATGACTTTTAATGCCCCCCACCACCACATACAAAAAGTAGATTATGATACTTTTGTGATGAAAATATGTTTTCACTGCATGAGTACTAAAGACAATTCTTATATGACAAAAATAAGATTATAAAATTTTCGAAATGGATTATTCTTTCCATGCCCAGAGAATTAGAATGTATACAATGTTTAAAATAAGATACATTTATCAAGTAAATTAATTATAACTAATAGTTAACCAGAGAGAACACAGACCTGTTTGTCTTTATCTAAATTGATGGCATATTTTGTTATAGACCAAAGTAATCAGTGACCCAGACACCAACCCTTCTATGGAATCTTTGAGAAAAAAATATAGGAGCATTGATCGTAAAGTAGCTTTATTGGTCTCCTGATACTAACAAAAACCTTATTGTAGCCACAGAAGTTCAACTTCAGGTTGTATATAAAGCTGGGTTGATTATATTATAGAATAAATATAAAAATGTATATTTTCATAAAATAATCATGTGCCCAATTTAGTTGTTAAACATTATTAAATTATTTTTGAGATTCCAGTTGTACATTTAAACAATTCTATAACATTATTACTTTAATTATATGCATTTAAGCATACCTCAATAGCACTTTTGAAATGTTTTAAATTTGTTTACACTCTACATAAGGGGTTATAGAAAGGTTAGAAAAAAGAACATTTGAATGCATAAGCTAAAAAATTTTCAAGTTTAGAAAATTTTGTGAAATAACTACATGCTATTTAGGAGAAAATGTTCCTACTTCTAATAAGATGGATATCCAAAAACATAGAAAAAATAATAATAAAAAGTTCTTAAAGTATTATACTGTAATATTTCTTCATGGTTAAATTCAGTTTAAACCACATTAATATTGCTAACAAATTCTAAAACATTTATTATCCCCAAACAAGTGGCTAAATAGTTAAACTCTGTGAAAATGTATAGCTCAGAATATGTGCAAAATAGTGACTACTATAATGATATTACAGGCCCAGTGCACAAAAATTGTGAATGGAGAGGCAACGCCTCAGCCCAGCCTGCACCCTCTCCAATCCAGGACCCCTTGGGGGATGTCTGACTGCCAGTTTAGGTCCAATCCTGGGGATCGGGCCTAAACTGGCAGTCAGACATCCCTCTCAAAATCTGGAGCCACTGGCTCCTAACTGCTCATCTGCCTGCCTGCCTGATTATCCCCAACTTCCCCCTGCCAGCCTAGTCTTTCCTTACTGTCCCCCTCCCACCAGACTGATCACCACCAACTGCCCCCACTGCCATCCTGGTCACCCCTAAATGATCCCCAGCTGGGCTTGTCTCCCCTAACTGTCCCCCCACCAGCCTGGACACCCCACGCAGACTGCTGTTCAGTCATTTGGCTGTCCCTCACTAACCTCCCTGCTGGCCTGGTTGCCCCATGAAGCCTGCTGTTCGGTCATCCATCCAGTTGTTTCGGTCGTGATCGTCCCTGGCTTTTTATGTATTAGGATTGCTTAATGATATTCAAGTTAATTTTGTGTTAAATTTTTATTTGTCATACTTAAAAGAAGAAAGTATTTACTGCATGATGCTTTAGTAGTTCCTTAAATGAAATTCAGAAATAAGGCTTAACAAATTCAACAGCAAGTCTTTCTGATGAATGTTCCCCGGTGATACCATCATTATTTAATTTGCTGTGGCATTCATTATTTAACCTCTTTCACTGATTGTCTGCATCTTTGGCTGTCATTAATGGAATTCATAGAAAGGCAAAAGAAGATAGCCAAGAGCAAAGGAAAAAGAAAGCAGAAATTTCAAATAGAAGGAATAAGAGATTACATCATGTTTGAATATAGGACATTATTCAGATAACATTAACCCAGATTAGTTTTCCTGGCTTAAAGTATTAGGTGAGGATAATGATTAACACAACATTTGAATAAAGTTGGTTTCTTTACAATATTGTTTTGTAGTTTGAACATAATATTGAAACCTTCCTATAATAAAATCTAACTTCAGTTATTGTAAATATGTTAAGTAATATATTCTTTATGAATACAGTGTTTTTCTCCTTTTTATATGATTGCTTCCTTGATACAAAAACAAGTGTCTTTCTTGTTGCCAGTTAAAATGCAAGCAATGTATTTTCTATGCATTATTTAATCTTATTCAGCACATAAAGTTAAAGATGTAAAATTTCCTTCTTAATTAATACAATTAAACAAAAATTTGCCAAGTTGATTTATAAAGTTTGAAAAGTCTAAAAATTTCAGAGAAGTTATAGTTGCAATGTATTCATCCATTTTCTTAGAAACCCTAAGTCTAAATCTGTAATCTCTTGATCTTTACAACTATTTTAGCTTCTGCCAATCTTGCTTAGAAATGCACACTGACCTGATTTTAAGAGTTGATTTTCTTCATTTCTAGTGCTAGGGTGGATCAAATAACCAAACCTGCCCCAGTTACATTTGGCATAGAAGGCAGTGGTAGATATCAGTGTAAAACTACTGACTATTGCCATCATGAGTTTCCTTTGTGGGTGCTTTCTGTTTTATCACATGCATTTTTTTTTAAAAAAGGACAGAGAATATAAAGAAGGAGGGAAATGCAATTCTACTAATGTTCATCAGATGATATGACCAATAATTACAGCATGTTTTTATTTAATTTTTAATTGAAGACTAGAGATTGCTCTATTTTATTGTTCCATGGAAAAGGTAAACCCTTAAATATTTTTTTCTCACCTCATCTTTGAAGTCAGTATGTCAGTTTCTCGGTGACAATAATTATATTACTCCACAGTTATTTTTAGAACTACTACTAGTAATGGAACTTGTTATTGAGGCAATATGCTCTTATTAAGAGTTTGGATTGCGAATATGAGCTGCTTGGGTTCAAATCCTCTTTGGCAATTTCTAATGTGTAGTCTTGGACAATGTACTTACCCTGTTCGCCATAGTCATTTCATATTCTGCAAAAGTATAATAGTGTAATAGACTTCAGGAGACTAAGATTTTATAAAGTAATATATATTAAGTGCTGGCACTGAGCAATAGACAAGTGTGCTTTGTTCTAGGTAAATTAACGTCGACTCTCCATCCTACTGGTCTCTTTGAGGTAGGATATTCATATATATGTATATGTATATATATCCACTCAAAGAAGTTAAATAATTTGCCCAAGGACATAGATAGAAGGTAGAATTTACTAGTAAAGGTGATAGTTTGCATTTTAGATTTAAACCTATCTTTGTTATAAAATTTTTCCTTTATCAGATCAGATATGAAAACTATTATTTGAAAATTATTATATGAAAACTTGTAGTATTTGTCTAATATTTAGAATGTATATGACAAGGCCAATAGTATTTACTATGCTCCCTATCATCTATTTAAGGGGCCTAATCCATACTATATCATTCAAACAAAATTGTAACTCTATTAAGGCTTTATTTAGTGTAAAACCATGAGGAAACATTAACATTTTTTTCAATTGCAATCATTGTTAATTTTCATTTCTCTAGTTCTCTTTAATTGTGAGTCAGTGATTTTTTAAAAGTTGTAATAGTTTTGTAGGTCATTTGCATGACAGAATGATATCAATTTCATAGAGTTGTGACAGAACTGTGAAATAAAATGTCAGGTTTCAGAGTGGCCATAAAAGAATTACTTAGGTAAAACTTTTGCCATTAAAAAAGTAAGTTATTAAAAACATGAGTATCACAGCTTTTTACACTTATAAATGTAGGGTTTGGATAAGTGTATTTTAAAGTCTTTTCTAATATTTTAAATTTAGTTAATTTTTCAAAATTTATCAATTAAAGTTTTTCATCTATTTGAGCTAATTTGCCTCCTTAAATTGTATATTCAACTACATAAAATTGGGACAATTGCATAAATTGTATAAATTCAACTGTGAAGTTTAAGCCTTGAAACATATATATTTGTAATTTAAGATATTTGAACAGAAATAATAATTTGGCACAATAAAAACATTCTTCTCCTTGGAGCATGCATAGCATCTCAAGGGTCTTCACTTTCTTTCAGTTCATTTTACCTTCTGTGGAATTTATTTAAAACCACTGTGATCTTTATATGCAGACTAGAGGCCCAGTGCACAAATTCATGCATGAGTGGGGTCCCGCTGTCCTGCCCTAATCAGGACCAATGACGGCAGATGGCCAAGGGGAGGGGACCCGGGAGGCTAGCTGGCCAGTCCTGCCTCTGGTCCAACTCCTGGTCGAGGGGACAATTTGCACATTAGCTTTTTATTATATAGGATAAGTCCCATAAGGCTGCTGAATAAAACAATGAGCCCAGTGGAATATGACTAGCAATGTCTTCTTTCATCATGTTGAAAATTAATTGAAAATAGGGAATTTGCAATAAAACTACAACTTTAGAGTGCTGCTTTCCATTGGTGAGAATTGATAACAATAAAATATCTATGAGATATTCAGGATATGAACTTAAGTTTAACTTTCTTTAAAATACTTTTTATATGGTTTACACAGTCTAATATATTATGTGAGTAAATTTGATCAACAGAGTATAACAAGGTTGACACTATGTCTATAAATATAACTTGCTGAATATCCATTGGCTATACATTTACTATTGAGGACATCTGGATGAAAACTAAAAACGGGAAATATTAGTCATACTATGCCAATATTTCAGATGGCTTCTGACATGTAAGGACAGATAAGAAGCTGTGTATACCTCACTGAAATGTTTTTATCAAGTAACTGATTTAGGGTTGTTTAAATAGTAATTATATGCTCAAATTTTAAAAATGTAATCATTTTACCCTAATTATTTCAATATTTAGTTTTCTATATCATGGAATTTGAAATTTTATTTTAGATGACATTCTAAAGTTATCAACTTAGAATAAAAATTCTATGTGTGGACATATGTAATTACAGAAAGAAACAAAAATAATTCCAACATTGATCAGAAAAAATAAAGCTTAATATAAACAAGGAGATAATAAAGATCAGAGCAGAAATAAACGACATAGAGACCAAAAAAAATACAAAAGATAAATGAAACCAAGAGCTGGTTCTTTGAGAGGATAAACAAGATTAATGAACCTCTAGCCAGGCTCACCAATATATATCTCTTCAAAAATCAGGCCCAGTAGTTGAGGATTGGCCTGTGAACCAGGAGGTCATGGTTCAATCCCAGCCAGGGCACATTCCCAGGTTACTGGCTTGATTACCAGTTGGGGGCATTTAGGAAGCAGCCAATCAATGATTCTCTCTTCTCATCACTGATGTTTCTATCTCTTTCTCCCTCTCCCTTTCTCTCTGAAATTAACAAAAATATATCTTTTAAAAATCCCAGTAGCCAATAATGAGTTTTCTAGACCTTCTTGTTCCTTTATGCCATGTAGTTTCATTTTATAGATATTAATTTGGATAATCTTCATTCCAATATTATGGTGGTTTAGCCTAATAGCATCTATAAAATGTTTAAATGGTCATTCTGAAACTTTTTCTTGATTAACCAGCACATTTATAATTTAAATATCTATTGATAACTTAAAATTCATAGAGAACATATTTATTATTATAAATCTCAAAAGATCCAACAAAGGAGACCTTTTCTGAATTATCAGAGTAAGGGCCACCAAAACATTTTTCCTCCATAGAAGCGGTAAAAACTCTGGGAAATATAGTAAAACCCAACTCTACTAGAAATCTGGGAATTAACCTAACGCTCACAATAATCTGACGAGCATTTATTCAAGAAATGGCTGGATCTTAATCATAGCAGCAATATCACTACTGTTCAGTAATTACAGCAAGCTTAGTGACATTTTAACTTGCTGTCTTTCCATTCCACTTTTGCCATGAGTTACACGGTATCCTTGGAAACCAGCAACCTAGCACCACTGGAGATGTAGGAATGGTTTTGGGACTTTAACTGAATTGTTCAAATATTATTTTTCACTTGTCAGGAAGCTCCCAAAATAGTCCAATTAACAGATCTAGTTCTTTATTAAATCTGACATATTTTTTAGTGGGAAAACCCTTATCTCTAGGAACATTCATAAAATAATCAGCTGCTATGGTTAAACACTGCAGCAGCCTAAGGTGGCATTACCAGTTGTGCTGCATTACCAGTTGAGGCTAGCCAAAAACTGTAAAGAAAGATCTGAAGAATATGTCAACATGGGCTCTGAAAAGCTCTGATACATTTCTGGGAATATCAAAAGTCTCATGTATCAACTGGATTGTGTGCATGTCCAGAAAGACTTCAGAAGGCCCTATTCTCTCATTTCTGACAGACCTTGAGGTTCTGTGCAAGCAGAAAAAGAGAGGATAAGGGAGACTTGAAAACTGCCAGAACATGGAAGAAGCGAGCCCTAATACATACCCAGAACCTCTTGGCAAAGGGTGGGAGGCACAGATTCAAAGCATTCAAGGAAATCTCTGATCAATCATTAGTTGAACACAGACTTTACTAGCCACAGATGACAAAAACTACAGATTTTACAAAATTAGTCCTGGAAAGTCACAAAACAAGGAAAGAGCAGCAGGAGTAGCAATAACCACTTTAATGACAGAAAGCAAAACAAAACAAAACAAAAAACAACAGCAAGCCTTGGTGAAAATCTGCTTTCTTTCTAGAGCGGTTTAATTTTAGTTTTAAAGTAGAATGTAAGAATTTTATGACACCAAGTGAGATTATTTTATAATTTAATGAAAACATTTGTAAAAAGACATAAACTACTGAATTTGACTCAAGAAGAAATATATATTAGGATAGACCAATAACAAGTAAAGAAAATGAATTAATAATTTTAAAACTTCCCAGAAGAAAAGCTTAGGGCCCTATTTTTTTTAATATAAATTCTATGACGTGATTTATAAAGAAATGCTGTCTATCTTTCTCAAAAAATTTCAAGTAAAATTAGAACAGGAGAGAATACTTTCTTACTCATTTTATGAGGTCAGCCTTACTCTGGTGCCAAAGCCAGACAAAAATGTCACAAGAAAATAAAACTACAAAGAAAATATCACTTATGAAAATATTTGAAAATCAATCCTTAATACATTACCAGCAAAGCAAATTCAGCAACATATAAAAATGATTATATACCGGACCAATTTGTCTGTATTCCAGGATGCAAGGTTAATTTAATACCTGAAAATCAATCAATGTAATATGCCATGTTAATAGAGTAAGAGCAACCCCATGATCATAGTAATGCATGTAGGAAAAACATTTGACCGCATGAATTTATGAAAAAAATTCAATAAACTAGGAATACAAAGGAATTTAAAAGCCACAATCTAAAATTATTTTAATAGTGATAAAATGAAGATTCCCCCCTCCCCCCCCAATATCAGGGATGCCTATTCTTGCCATTTTGATTAAACATTGTGCTGAAATACTAGCCAAAGAAACCAGGAAAGATAAATAAATAAAAGCCATCTAAAATGGAAATAAATAAATCTATGTCTATTTGTATATAACATAAATATGTATGTAGAAAAGTCTAAGGAATCCACACACAAAGTACTTAGAGAATTAGGGAGCAAGGTCACAAAGTTCAATCACACTGTTAATATATAAATATCAATTGTTTTCTATATATCGGCAATGAACATTTAAAAATTTAAATCAAGAAAAAAAATTTCATTTATAGTAGTATGAAACATATTAAATTACTAAACAAATCTAACAATAAAAATATAAATCAATGGAATAAAATTGAGAGTTCAAAAACAAGCCCTCACGTTTATGGTAAATTGATTTTATAAATAATGCCAAAATATCTCATTGGGGGAAAAATATAATCTTTTCAACAAATGGTGAAATGTTGAGACAATTTGTTGTAAAAAAAAATTAATTGTAATCCTGCCTAATGCCATATACTAAAATGATTGTAAAATAGAACATAGGCCTTAATGTAAAAGCAAAGTCTTTAACATTCTTAGAAGAAAACATAAAAATCAGATGTCACCACCTTAGGTTAGATGGTTTTTATTAGATACTAGAGGTCCAGTGCACAAAAATTTCTGCACTCAGGAAGGTCCCTCAGCCAGGCCTGTGCCCTCTCGCAGTCTGGGACCCCTTGTGGGATGTCCACCTGTTGGCATGCCTGGCCAGCCTGGGTGAGGGGCCAATGGTTGTTTGTAGGCTGCCCACAGCCCCTTCAGGGTTCAGGTCCCTACTGGGGTGCCTGTCTGGAAACAGGTATCTGGGGTTTGTTTATCTTCTATAATTGAAACTTTGTAGCCTTGAGTAGAGCTCAGGGCCCACAGGGCCCTGGCTTCCTCCATTGCCTGGGACAACTCCAGCTCCATGGCTGCCACCATCTTAGTTGTGTTAATTTGCATATTTGCTCCTGATTGATTGGTGGGCGTGACTTGTGGGTGTGGCTTGTGGGTGTAACGGAGTGACGGTTAATTTGCACATTACTCTTTTATTAGATTAGACTAGAGGCCTGATGCATGAAAATTCATGCACTGAAGGGAGGGTCCCTCAGCCTGGCCTGTCCCCTC
This sequence comes from Murina feae, assembly GCA_004026665.1. Lineage (NCBI taxonomy): Eukaryota > Metazoa > Chordata > Mammalia > Chiroptera > Vespertilionidae > Murina > Murina feae. The sequence goes on from PVJC01046589.1 coordinate 12,045, forward strand.
TCACAGTCCTGGAGACTTGAGGGGCAGGAGGTGACGCTGCAATCAAGGGAAGGCGATACCCCATCACACCTCTGCTGCTGCCACTGCTGCAATGTAAGCCTTGGCTAGCCCTGATTACCTGAGCCTTGGGCAGCTGCCATCCAAGGCTTGCCTGTGCCTTGGGCCAACCCTGGGCTGTTGGGGGCCTGAGGGGACTGATGGACTGGTGGTCTCCAGAGGCAGGCACGTGGAGCGGCCACCATCTTGTGGCTGTGGGCACTGCCATCTTTGAGGGCATGGCAGTTAATTAGCATATTATCTCCTTATTGGCTGTGGTTGCTGCCTTCTTTGAGGACAGGATAGTTAATTAGCATATTTCCTCCTTACTAGATAGAACTAGTAGCCTGGTGCACAAAATTCACTCATGGGGGTGTTGTCCCTTAGCCCAGCCTACACCTTCTACAATCTGGGACCCCTTGGGAGATGTCCGACTGCTGATTTAGGCCCAATCCCATCAGGTCTAAACAAGCACTCAGACATCCTTTTCACAATCCTGATCTCTGGCTCCTAACTGCTCACCTGTCTGCCTGATCATCCCTAACCACTCTGCTTGCTGGCCTGATCACCCCCAACTGCCCTCCTTCCAGTCTGATCACCCCTAACTTCCCCCCCACCAACTTGATCACCCCCAATTTCCCCCCCGCCAGCCTGCTTGCCCCCCAATGCCCTTCCCTGCAAGCCTGTTTGCCCCCCGCTGCCCTGCACTGCCAGCCTGCTCACCCCTGCTGGCCTGATTGTCCCCAACAGCCCCTATGACAGCCTTCTAGCCCCCAAGTTCTCCCCTGATGGCTTGATCACCCCCAACTGCCCCCCTGCTGGCCTTCTCACCCCAACTGCGCCCCCACTGGCCTGTTTACCCCTAACCATCTCTGCCTCACTCCCACCATCATGACTTTTTCTGGAAGGACATCCAGTCTCCCAGAAGGTCTCCTGGCCTAATTAGCATGTTATCCTTTTATTAGTATAGACTAGAGGCCTGGTACACAAAAATTTGTGCACTCAGGAGGTCCCTCAGCCCGGCCTGTGCCCTCTCGCAGTCTGGGACCCCTCCGGGGATGTCCACCTGCTGGCTTAGGCTCACTCCCCAGGAGAACGGGCCTAAGCTGGCAGTCAGACATCGCTCTGGCAGCCCAGGAGCCCTCAGTGGATGTCCATTTGCCAGTGGA
>PVJC01046590.1:0-13251 GCA_004026665.1 Murina feae
AGTGGGAAAGGAAGGCAGCAGGGGACGGGTGAGTGGGAAAGAGTTGGCGGCCTGCTTGGCGGCTTCCCAGGTCCCTTCTGGGGATCAGGGAGCAGGAAAAGGCTGGCCTGACCACGAGGTGGGGTTTTCCCTGCTTTCTGGTGGCTGGAGGAAGATGGGCAGTAGGCAAGCTTGGGAGGCAGGCCACACCCAGCCCTGGCCACGCTAAAAAAAGAGAACAACATGCTGGGGAGGGCAAGAGTCTGAGAGATCAACATAGAGGGGGTGCCTGCTCCAAGCCTCCACAGTGTGCCTGGGGCAGGCCCCCAGCAGGTAGACACACACAGGAGGACTGCTCCAAGCCTCAGATGCGGCTGGGGGCAGGTCCCCAGTGGTGACACACATACACACACACACACACACACACACACACACACACACAAAAAGCGCCTGGCAGACTGGGGCCATCATAGGCCATCCACTGAGGGGTCCCAGACTGTGAGAGGGCACAGACCGGGTTGAGGGACTCCCTCCACCCCGAGTGCACAAATTTTTGTGCACCGGGCCCCTAGTACACATACACACACACACACACACACACACACATAAAATCACAAGTAAAAAGCTCCAATAACAATTTTTTTAAGTAGCTCAGGAACTAAATTCATCCTTTCATTGTTATAATCACTTTTTTTTTTTTTTTTAGAGAACATTTAAAAGGGGCCTAACTTGTGGGCTCAGGGTTTGAGTGTCGACCCATAAACCAGGAGGTCACAACTGGATTACCTGTCAGGGCACATGCTTGGGTGTGGACTTGTTCCCCAATGAGGGGGTGGGGGGTGAGGGGGTAGAAGGCAGCCAGTCAGTGATTCTTTCTCATCACTGATGTTTCTATTTCTCCTTCCCTCTCTGAAATCAATAAAAAAATATATTTTATATATAAAAAAAAGAACATGTAAAAGGGAAAAGCATAGGGGCAAAAGTTCTTTGATAAACACACCCCCACAATTTTATCAGATCACAAAAGGAGGCAGTGGGAGTGTGGGGGGAGCAGGTGTCCCTGAACCCAGCCTGCACCCTCTTGCAATGAAGGACCCCTTGGGGGATGTCCGACTGTTTACCTGCCTCACTGCCCCTAACCATTTGCCTGCCTGCCTGATCTCCCCTAACTGCTTGTCTGCCTTCCTGATCACCCCTAACCAAACGCCTGCCTGCCTGATCGCCCCTAATCATTCTGCCTGCCTCCCTGATCACCCCTCACCACCCACCTGCCTGCCTGATCACCCCTAATCATTCTGCCTGCCTTCCTGATCACCCCTAACGGCTTGCCTGCATGATAGCCCCTAACCACTCTGCCTGTCTGACTGCCCCTAATTGCTCACCTTCCTGCCTGATCGTCCCTACCTGCCTCTGCCTCAGCCCCCGCCACTGCGGCTTTGTCCAGAAGGAGGTCTGGAATGACGTCCAGAAGGTCGTTGTTCAGCTATCCAGTCTAATTAGCATATTATGCTTTTACGACTATAGACTAGAGAGCCAGTGCACAAAATTTGTGCACTTGGGGAGCGTCCCTCAGGCCGGCCTGTGCACTCTCACAGTCTGGGACCCCTCGGGAGATGTCCACCTGCTGGCTTAGGCCCACTCTCCGAGGGATCGGGCCTACGCTAGTAGTTAGACATCCCTTTGGCACAGCCCAGGAGTCCTCGGGGGATGTTCACTTGCCAGCGGAGAGCAGGCCTAAGCTGCTGTCGGACATCCTTAGAGCTGCTGAGGAGGCAGGAGAGGCTCCCACCACCACCGCTGTACTAATAGCTGTCAGCCTGGCTTTTGACTGAGCAGAGCTCCCTCTGTGGGAGTGCACTGACCACCAGGGGGCAGCTCCTGCATTGAGCATCTGCCCCCTGGTGGTCAGTATGTGTCATAGTGACCAGTCATTCCCAGTGGCTCTGTTATTAGGGTCAATTTGCATATTACCCTTTTATTATATCGCATAGGATAGAGGCCTAGTGCATGGGTGAGGGCTGGCTGGTTTGCCCTGAAGGGTGTCCCAGATCAGGGTGGGGGTCCTGCTGGGGTTCCTGGCCAGCATGGGTGAGGGGCTGGGGGCCATTTTCAGACTGGCCACACCCCCTTCAGGGTGGAGTTCCCCACTGGAGTGCCTGGCTACCCTGGGTGAGGGGCTGATGGCTGTTTGCAGGTTGACCAAGTCCCACAGCAGGGACTCTCACCCCATGAGGGTACGGCCAGCCTGGGTGAGTGGCTGATGGCTGTTTGCAGGCTGGCCACAGCCTTTTCAGGGTGTGGGTCCCCGCTGGGGTGCCTGGCCAGCCTTGGTGAAGGACTGATGGCTGTTTAACGGTTGGCCACAGCCCCTTCAGGGTGTGGGCCCCTGCTGGGGTGTCTGGGCAGCCTGGGTGAGGGGCTGATGGCTGTTTGCAGGTTGGCCACAGCTCTTCAGGGTGGGGGTCTCCACTGGGGTGCCTAGCCAGCCTGGGTGAGGGGCTGAGGGCTGTTTTCAGTCTGGCCAAGGTCCCCAGTGACCCCAGCTCTCAGTGAGCTTGGGATTTATTTATATTCTATAATTGAAACTTTGTAGCCTTGAGCGGAGGCTACAGCCGGCCAGGGCAGGAGGGAAGCTTGGCTTCCTCCATTGCCGGGGCAACCAAGCCTCCTGCTTGCTCCAGCTCTGTGGCTGCCAGCTGCCATCTTGATTGGGTTAATCTGCATATAGTCGCTCTGACTGTCTGGTGGGCATGGCTTGGGCATAGCAGAGGTGCAGTCAATTTGCACGTTTTTGTATTAGATTAGATTCCTAAAATTGGTCTTAAGCTAACAAGACACCAATTACTTACAACAATGCACAAAAGTGACATGACATGGAAGTTCTGAAGACTTCTAAGCAAGCAGGCTGTTATATCCTAGATTGTGGGCAATTCACTGCAGGGTAATAGAGAAGATTGTCTGGAGGAAAATAATGTCCTATCCAACCTCATCTTTGTACCATAACAACATTTTCCCTCCCTTTCCCCATCTATGTACACATCAAAATGGAAAAGAAATAAAGCTAACAATTCAATGTTTTATTAGCTATCTGGAAAGCAATCATCAAAAGGAGTTTAAGTATTTTGTAAAATATTAACTTGAATATTTGCTAGAGGTGGGTCAAGTTTACAATGTTATACTGTTGAATGGAAATAAAATCCTATAAAGAGGTGATATGCAAATTGACCATCACGCCCTCGCACAAGATGACTGCCCCCATGTGGTCAAAGATGGCCAGCCCCATGTGATCACAAGATGGCCACCACAAGATGGCCAGCAGGGGAGGGCAATTGTGGGCGATCAGGCCAGCAGGAGAGGGCAGTTAGGGGCAACCAGGCCAGCAGGGGAGGGCAGTTAGAGGTGACCAGGCCAGCAGGGGAGGGCAGGTAGGTGGCAATCAGGCCAGCAGGAGAGGGCAGTTAGGGGCGACCAGGCCACCAGGGGAGGGCAGTTAGAGGACCAGGCCAAGAGGGGAGGGAAGTTGGGGGCAAGGGGGCCAGCAGGGAAGCAGGCGTCAATCAGGCTGCCAGGGGAGTGGTTAAGGGGTGATCAGGCTGGCAGGCAGAAGCGGTTAGGGGCAATCAGGTAGGCAGGCAGGCAAGTAGTTGGGAGCCAGCAGTTCCGGATTGTGAGAATGATGTTCGACTGCCAGTTTAGGCCTGATCCCTGCCATAACCCTGACAACTCAATTACTCCTTTGAGTCAAATGCTAAAATCAGTTTTCAAAGCCACAAATTCAATGGAAGCATCTCTGCCTAATGCCAGGTCAATTATCCCTTTTCTGTTGACAGCAACAGTTCCACATCTACTTTACTAAAAAATAGAAAATGCTAAGAGAATGTTCTAGGGATTGGAAAAGAAACAAAGTACCATAGTTTGGAAAGATTTTATACAAATTTTCACTAGGGAATGCCAAGGTACAATGGAAAGAACATTTAAGGATTTATAAAATTCAAAGCTTGAATCTAGACTCACCCATTTATTACCCATTTATTACATTGATGACCTTAGTATATTCTATCTATATTCACTGAACCACAGAGCCTCAGTTTCCTCATCTGTATAATGAGCCAATACTATAACCAAAATGTGCCTGCCTCTTCATTCCTCAGATATATCAAGTTCTTCTATTTCTTACTTAGAGCCTTTGAAAATACTTTATCTTCTGCATGCGGTTTCCCCATTCTTTGTCTGCCTACATCTTAATAATCTAAGGACTTCTGTTAAATATACTTTTTAATTTTTTTTCTTTGATCAACCCCCATCCAGGCAGGTTTACTCTCACATAAAACCCTGTACTATTCCTTCATATAACTACTAATTACTTATTTGGTGATTATTTGTTTTATGTCTGCCTTTCTCACTAGACTGTAGGCTCCATGATGGAAGAAATGATATCAACTTTGTTCACCTCTTAATCCCATTGCCTAACACAGCTCCAGCACATAAAAGACACTCAATGTTTATTTGCTAAATGAATAATGCTAAGAATCCAAAGAAGAGCCACACAATCAAGAGTTGAAGAAGGCTCAGAAAAGCTTTCTGGATGAAACAACTAAATGTCTCAACTAAAACTAGAGGATAAGTGGAAAGCAGTACTAGTGTTTGGTAGACATATGTTTTATTTCTATTGGGCAAATTCCTGAGAGTAGAACTGTGGGATTGTATAGTAACTGTGTGTTTAACTTTATATAAAACTGTCAAACTGTTTCCAAAGTAGTTGTATTATTTTACATTCCTATCAGCAATGTATGAGAGTTCCCAGTCTCCCTAAATCCTCACCATCATTTGGTGTTGTTAGTCTTTTTAATTTCAGCTATTTTGGTGTCTTTGAGTGGTTCTCTTTTTAAATATTGACTTTACTGATGATAAATTGATTCCATTTTAAGTGTAGAATTTTATAAGTTTTAATAGATTCATGCACTCATTCCTACACTCCCCTGTAGTAGCTTCCCTATCATTCCCCACCAACCCCAAATAACCCTTAATCTGACTTCTTTAATTAGAGATCAAACTAATATTTTCTAGGCATTAAAGACTAGTTCAATAAATGGTGTGATATTCAGGATTTGAAGATTTTTTGCTATAAAACTGTTCTCTCCTGATTCATTTTGAAATTCAACATAATTTCAATTAGAATCCTGGAATATTTTTTGTGATAATCTAATTGTCATATGAATATGAATATGAATATGAAAGATCCAAGAATAAATAACCAAGGATAAAGTTTAAGGAGTTACCCCAATAGATTATCAAGACTTTTTAAAATTTACATTACATAAAACAAGGTAGTATTGAAGCAAGAATAAACAAGTAGAGCAATAGAACAGAATAAAGAATTCATAAACAGATCCACACATATAGGAATACTTGATTTATGACAAAGAATAGTCTTTTCAATAAATAATAGTAAGCCAAATGGATATCCATGAGAAAAATAAAACAAAAAAATGTGAGCCTATCTCATACCACACATAAAAATCAACTCCAGATGAATTATAATCTAAATATAAAAAGCAAAGCTTTAAAAAATAATCTAGAAGAACAGCTTCATTAGCTTAGGGTAGACAGAGGTTTCTTTAAAAAAAAAAACTCAAAAGCAAATTCAATCAAGGAAAAGATTAATAAGCAGAATTATATTAAAATTAATCATTCCTGCTCATTAAGAATGATTACTGTATTTTCTGGCATATAAGACTACTTTTTAACCCAGGAAAATCTTCTCAAAAGTTGGGGATCGTCTTAAACACTCAGTCGTCTTATACACCAGAAAATACAGTAATTTAAAAGCAAAAAAGCAAGCCACAAAATGGAAGATCTTCACAACACACAGAGCAAACAAAGAACTCCTAAACAGAAAATATATACAACTGTTGCAAATCAACAGCACAGATATATAATCCAATAAAACTAAGCAAAAGATTTGAGTAGTTACTTAGAAAAGAACATAACCAAATGGCCATTACTAATCAGGAAGGTATAAATTAAAACCATAATGAAATACTTCTATATGCCCAACAGAATGGATAAAAATAAAAAGTTTGACCACATCAAGGACTGGCAAAGACATAGACTATCTGAAACTCTCCTAATGTGCCAACAGTAATGTAACTGATGCAACAACTTTTATGAAAGATGTGTATGTGGAGAAAAGTGGGGCAGGGAGGTATACTACTGTAAGAAACTATACTCTAACATAAAGGTGAAAAATGAAACCAGGCTAGCCAGAAAATCTGTTGTTTGGGGGACAGAATACATAAAAAAGACTCTATTCTTTTTTTTTTTTTAATATATTTTATTGATTTTTCACAGAGAGAAAGGGAGAAAGACAGAGAGTCAGAAACATTGATGAGAGAGAAACATCGATCAGCTGCCTCCTGCACTCCCCCCACTGGGGATGTGCCCACTGCCAAGGTACATGCCCTTGACCGGAATCGAACTCAGAACCCTTGAGTTCACAGGCCGCTGCTCTATCCACTGAGCCAAACCGATCAGGCTATTCTTAAACTATTTGTTCAGTAAGTCTCACAATTTGGCTTTCACAGTGTTAGCAACTGTGAAATACTAACATCGTGTTATAACCCATAAACTGATTCACCCTCAACTAAGCAGCCTCTCATTAGAGCCTAACCTCAAAGTGCTAACACTCATCTGCTGCCTTCCTCAACACATTCCACAATAGAAAACAGGCATGTATGCCAGGGTAAGTAGGAAACTGAAACTGCTCCTCAGGATTAAAGGCAGTCAAAGGCAACACGCCTTCCCAAAAGTCCATTCCTCTTTCAGAGAATTTTGTACTACTGAGTGGAAACATCAGGAAACCAAAAATCTACCCACTGACCCTTCTCTTTTTTCCTATTCCACTTGTTTCTTCTAAATCTGGGCACCTATACTGCATCCTGTAATTGAGCTGCCAATTATTGACAAATCAAGGGCCAGCATTTCAGTTGTTTAAATGTCATGAGCCAAACTGCTTTTGCAAGTAAAATAAGAAAAATATTGTTCCAAATTTTAAGAAAGCATTATTAGTAACTTGAAAGGAATTGTGAGGTTATAGAAGTAATAGCAGTCTGGTCATTAGATTCTGGCACACACACACCATAAAACCTTGGTGCCTTCCTACATCCTTTTTAGTCAGGCTGGTGGAAGATATGTGCATCCACATCACAGAGATCTAGATTAAACACTTTTTAGCCATCTCCTCATCAACTCTTAAGGTGTCATTTAAGACACACACATTTTTTTAAAAGGTTTTTCTTATAAATTTTCTGTGACAATCATTAGATAAATTCAGATTGACCACTTCAACAAACAGTACATCCTATATGATAAAAAAGAAACATATAAATTGACTGTCCCTCCGCTACGCTCACCAGCCAATCAAGAATGAGTATTCAAATTAACCCAATAAAGATGGCAGGTTAATATGCATACACAGGCACCGAGAGGTCTGGGTCCTGGGAACATCCTCGGGATTCAGGCCACTCCTACTCTGTAGGCCCATGCATAGGCCCTGAGTGGCCAGGGTCCCAGAAAGCCCCCAGCCACTCCGGGCCAATGAGCACAGACGCCAAGTGGATGTTCCCGCCCCATGGCCACTTGCACGTGCGCTGGAACCAGGCGGCAGCCGGGTCCACACTCCTCAGCCTGGTGCCCACAATGAGGGGCTGCTAGTCTGGAAGGTGTGCCCCTGGCAATGGTGGCCACCACGTGGCCTGGGTCCACCGCTCCCCACCCCCTAGCCTGGCACCCACAACTCAGGGCTGGCTGCCGAGTGGCCCCAGGCAGCGGGGGGACACACACCCCTAGCCCAGTGGACAAGAGGGTCCTCTGTGCATGAGCTGCACAGGAAACACCTTTTCTTTTTAAATATATTTTATTGATTTTTTTTTACAGAGAAGAGGGGAGAGGGATAGACAGTCGGAAACATTGATGAGAGAAAAACATCGATCAGCTGCCTCCTGCACATTCCCCCCTGGCAATGTGCCCCCAACCAAGGTACAACCAAGGTACATGCCCTTAACAGGAATCAAATCTGGGACCCTTCAGTCTGCAGGCTGACTACCCACTGAGCCAAACCAGTTTGAGTGTAAACACCTTTTCTGACCGCTCACTGGCTAAGCTCCCTGTATGCTGCCACTTGCAGTGTTCTTGGTAACTTGGGTTATAAGAATCCAAGAAGATCAGTGATCTAGGGTTTTTCCACCACACTCGTGGAGAAAAAACTGAAGGTCCGCTGCTGGAGGAGCTAAGAAATGTCATATCCTACCCTAGCCAGTTTGGCTCAGTGGATAGAGCCTCGGCCTGCGGACCACAGGGTCCAGGTTTAATTATGATCAAGGGCATGTATCTAGGTTGCAGGCTCCTCCCTGGCCGGGGCCCAGGAAAGGGCTCATGCAGGAGACAACCAATCAAAGTGTCCCTCTCACATTGACATTTCTCTCTGTCTCTCCCTCTCTCTTCCACACTCTCTAAAAATCAATGTAAACATATCAACAGAGGATTTTTTAAAAAAAGAAGGAAAGCAATGTCATATCCTATGAAAGACACATCTTGAAAATGCCTAAAGAAAGCTGTCATTTTTTCATGGTGAAGGGACTGGAGTCCGTGTTGATGAAAAGGCCTTGGTGGCTACAGTGGCTGGCAGTGGCTGCAGCAACGGGGTGGTGATGAGATTGGCGCCTTCCCCGGATCAGCCTGGTCACCTCCCTGCAGAGGGAGGCTAGACTGCAGTTTAAGACATCCCCTGTAGGGCTGGCTGTCAGTCTGTGAGGGGCAGGCTGGGCTGAGGGAACCCCCCACCCAGTGCACAAATTTCATGTACCGGGCCCCTAGTCTTTTATAAAAAACATTTCCAAATTTTACCAACCTACATTTTATAATCTGAATAGAATATGTTACTAGTTTATCACATAGATCAATGGCATCTTGCCTCACTTTAAAATAAAAAAATAAATACACTTAAAATTGTACTGAAAACATAAAATGAAAATTTAAAAAAAATGGGAATCTATCCCTGAATGGAAACACTATTAAAATGAGGCCAATTCCTCCCAAGTTGCCTTATAATAATAAAGAAATTCCAATAATAAATACCAACATTTTGTTGTAAGCTAAACAAAATAATTCTAAAACCTATCTGGAAGAAAGTCCAGTTGAAAACAAGCAAAACATTTTTGTGAAAGAAGTGTAATGAAAATACATTCATCCTTCTTCATATGTAAGTATATACCAGTAAATTACCTTAAGGAAAACCACCTGAAGCTAGTTCAAGAATAATTTTTTTTTAATCCTCACTCGAGGATATGTTTATTGACTTAGGGGAGGTGGGAGAAAGAGATCAATCGTTTGCCTCCTGTATGCATACCAACTGAGGATGGAACCTGAAACCCAGTTATGTGCCCTAACCAGAAATCAAACCTACAACCTTTTGGTGTATTGGAAGGCACTCCAGCCAAATAAGCCACCCGGCCAGGGCAAGAACAATTTTAAAAATCAGAGGGACCAAAAGGAATTCTAGCATATGGAAAAATTCAGCATATGCTAAAAGTGACATTTCAAGTCAGAGAGAAAAAGGGGTTGTAAAAACGGTTCCTAGTTAATTGAAACTAACAACAAATTAACTGAGAAAAAATAAGTTAGGTTATTATTTACACAATAACAGATCCTATGTAGATTAGAGTTCAATGTGGGAAAGAAAAAAAGCACAGCCATGCTAGAAGAAATTCAATTTGATCTTGTAGTAAAAGAAGCCCTATCTAAGCATACTAACAAAGGAAAATATAAAAAAGAAGTTGACAGATTCAACCACACAAAAATAAAACTGTAACATCCACAAGCTTCAGAAATTTAAATAACAAAATGGGTAAAAATAGCTGCACATTCTTGATTTTTTAAGTACATTTAATAGATGTTATAGAAATTCACTAAAATTTTTTAAATAATTGAAAAATGGACAAAGTATACAAACTTCACAGGGAATAAATATAAATGACCAATACAACGTATGGGAGGACAAAATCTCAATCAAAGAAATAAAAGTCCAAACACAGTAACATGCTTACTTAGACTGGGAAGTATACAGACACATGTAGACATATATATGTACATATATGAAAGTATCTATTGCTAAGGATAAAATGAAAAGGCTTTCTTATATACTGTTGATTGGATTGCAATTATAGATATAACCTTTCTGGAAGTTAATTTGATAATAGTATCAAAAGCATTAAAAGGGGACCAGCGATGAGGATCCTTTTAAACCAGCAACTTTATCTGTAGGTTTTGAGGGTAAGGAAATAATTAAGGATTTTCACATGATTTTTCTACAAGGATATTCTCTGTGGTGCTTATAATGTAAAAAACAAAACAAATCAAATGAATAATAATCGGAGGCTAAATACTACATCCCATGATAGAATATGGTAGAGCCATTAAAAATATGCTTTATAAAAGTATTTTATGATACTTAAAAAATACTCTAAAATAATTTATAAAAGAATCATTTGGGGCGGGGGGAGGGAGAGATATACTTAAGCCAAAACTCAAAATACTGTAAGTAAACAGTATTTATTTACAATTAAGTGGAGAGTTGCTACTCTATTTCTTCTAAGTTTTAGAAGATGAATCTATATGACTTTTTTTATCTTTATTGTTGAAAGTCTTCCCCTCCCCCCCCCATTGACCCGCTTCTTCACCCTCACCCCAGACCTTCACCACCCTACCGTCTGTGTCCAGGGGTTATGCATGCAAGTTCTTTGGTTGATCCCTTCCCACCCACCCTCTCCCGCCTTCCCACCCACCCTCTCCCGCCTTCCCTCTGAGATTCCAAAGTCTATTCTATACATCTATGTCTCTGGATCTATTTTGTTCATCAGTTTATTTTGTTCATTAGATTCCATATATGCATGAGATCATGTGATACTTGTCCTTCTCTGTCCGGCTTATTTCGCTTAGCATAATGCTCTCCAGGTTCATCTATGCTGTCTCAAAGGGAAAGAGATCCTTCTTTTTTACTGCTGCCTAGTAGTCCATGGTATAAATGTACCACAGCTTTTTAATCCACTCATCTACTAATGGGCACTCGGGCTGTCTCTAGATCTTAGCTATTGTAAGTTGTGCTGCTCTGAACATAGAGGTGCATACATTCTTTCTGAATGGTGTTTTGGGTTTCTTTGTATATATTCTTTGGAAGTGGGATCACCAGGTCAAATGGCAATTCCGTATTTAATTTTTTTAGGAAACTCCATACTGTTTTCCATAATGGCTACACCAGTCTTCATTCCCACATATGATTTTTATAATTCATAAAAAGAGAGATAAGTTTGAAATACATAATTATATTTTAAATATATTTTTAATCTGTAAAACTAGCAACTATCTTATCTTTCCTTGCCCTTTTTTTTTTTTTGATGTAGGGAATACTTAAAGGAAGATGTGTTTTTTTAAATCAGGATAGCATAACCTATGCTATAGTAACAAACAGTACCCCAATTTTGGCAGATTATCAAGTAAAAAAGTTTATTTCTCACTTATGCAAAACCTGCTGAAAGTATAGACAAACTCTCCAAAATAGCTGTCTTCCATGTAAGTGATTCAGGCTGATCCAATAGAATAGTTCTACCATATGAACACAGCTTTCATCACCAATCACAGCTTAGGAAGAAGGGAGAAAGGAGAGAAGGAGGGAGGGAAGGAGAGGAGAAGAGAGCAATGACTCAATCTAAGGAAGTGAAACCCTGCCAATACTTTGGTTTTAGATTTATGGCCTCCAGAACTGTAAGAGAGTAAATTTCTCTTGTTTTAAGACACCAATATTTTGGTAATTTGTTACAATATCCCCAGGAAACTAAAACACTTACTATCAGAAACATAAATGTGCAATATGGCAGAAAATATATACTAGTAAAGGGTGAAATGGAAAAACCAATACATTTCATTCAACCTATTTGCAGATACAGTGGAACCATTATTTAGAGCTTTCAGAGTGGTAGAGACATTAGCAACAGCTGCCTAAACAGTTGTTATCATTGTCTGGTACTGGCACAGAATACAGCAGTAGTGACAGTAAAAAAGGAATTACCCATGCACTCCTCAGACTTACTAGTAGTATCAATTTTAGTAAGGAAACTTTCTGGGCAGCAGAGAACTTTCTGGATTTCTTGACTCACTAGGGCAATCAGTGCCAGTATCATCCTTAAAGTAGAGATATTTTCTAAAGCTCCCTCTGAACAAGTATGAGAGCTCAGCAAATATTAAATTTAAGTGTGCAATTGCAATAATATTAACAAAAAGACCTTCTCCACAATATGTGTCTCAATAAGGAAACTCTCAAACCCAAAACTTCACAGACTTTGAATTCAATGAGCATGTTCAAACAGCTGAATGTTTATTAAAATTTTCCAACTTCTTTTCCTGTCTTTATGCTGTTCTAATTGGAAACCCTCTAAGTTTCTAGGCAGCTGTTTCCTGAAGTAGAAAAATATATTTTCTGTGTAAACCTAGAAATAACTAAGTCTCTGGTTATGAAGTACCATTTCTTATTTTCTTTTGAAGTAGAGGCAGAAATTCATAGTTTGCACTTGTTATTCCCCTGGTTTCATAACTCTCAAAATGGAAAATCTATTAATCCACAGGATTCAACACAGGCTTTATATCTTGGAATTCCCTTGTGAGCCAGGAGGCTGAGCAAAAAAACAATTCTCTCTACCATTGAAAATTGTAAAGCTTCTCACATAATTATTTTCCCTTTCCCATATACTGATCTTGTCCCAGATGCTCATAACTACTCTCTCTGCCATTGATCCAGACTATACCCTACCAACCCAGGCTATATATTCTGTCAAAGTGAAACTTTTAAGACACCTCAGTCAATGTGTCACATCTCTAACCAAAAACCTCCTGGATAAAATCAGAGTTACTGGGAAAAATGAGTTGGGGGTGGGAGTGAGAGGAGGTTGGAAAACATTTCATTCAACCTATCATTAACTGGATAAGATAACTGAACTAGAAAGTTACAGTGACTTACCTAAGAGAATATCTAAACTAATAAAAGCGAAATAGTAAAATTAACCGTTTCTCCGAGACAGGGTAAGCCACGCCCACCAGCCAATCAGAGTGGCTGTATGCAAATTAGCCCAGGCAAGATGGCGGCCGGGAGCCTCGGAGAGAGCAGCGGGTGAATCATGGAAACCAGCGGGCAGCAGAGTGGGCTGGGCAGGTGGTGGCTGATGC